>VDFB02264347.1:0-49727 GCA_007258455.2 Sequoia sempervirens | reverse complement strand
TATAAAGGATTTTATTAAGTATATATCAAAAAGATTAATTACATGATAGGTCCCCATGAGTCGGAGAGATCAAAATTTGCAGCAAATTACATTGTTAGAGGGACCAAAAACCCTGGCATAACTAATTACAAGAGCCAAAAATGTAGACCCTAACAAGAAGGAAATGCTATATGCATACACAAAGATGAAAAATTGTAGGAACACCCAGTTGAGCCACCAACAAAATTTGTTGAGATTGTAGGAGGAAGTAACAAGCCATCACACAAAAGCCTGTCAAAGAATGAATTGATAAACACCACAAACTGTCAAACACCACTCTCCGCAAAAGAAGCTAGGTCTGAAGGAGGAGCAAAATATGGAGGATTTCAATGAGAGAACCACACAAAAAATGACAAGTTTAACATTTTTAATTTAAAAAGTCTAAAAGGAAAGACTAAAATAAAATTAAATACAAGAAAATGACTAAATAATAAGAAGAAAAAGACAAAAAGTTGATCAAAAAATATAAATATAAGCTAAGAAATACATAATAACAATAAATACTATATAGTATAAACAAAAATATAATGCAAAAAACACTACCAAATGCAAAAAAGCTCAAATATAAAATAATAAAATAAGGCCCGAGAAAGAAACATAACGACCCAAAAAGAAAGATGAAAAAGATAAGAAAAGGAAAGCAAATAGTTACTTAATATTATATACAAAAAGACATGCACCAATATATACTTAAATATACTATAGCTTATATACAAAATATTATATTAATAAATTGACAAAAAAAACTCACAACAAACTAAAAATACTATTAATATGAATATAAATAATAATAATTACAGTTTAATATATACAAATTGAATTTAATAAACTATTAATAATTATTAAATAAGTAACCTTACAAAATGACTTATATACTATAAACACATATATCTAATCAAGGAACAAATAACCATTCATAATGATACTAAAAACTTATATATACTAAATAAGCTAATAAGTGCCATGCAGTAACTATTTTATAAATATGAATAAAAAGAAGACAAAGCAAAACAACTTAACTGCAAAGAATACATGAAATTCAAAAGACAAAGTACAATGACAAATGAATAAAGCAAAGTTAAGAACAAACGAAGGAAAAAATTCTAAGTCAATGACCAAATAGAATATTCTATCATATGCCTAATTGGCATGCAAAAATAGAACTTAACAAACTAATAAACAAAAGCAAGATTGAAAAAAGGAAGGACTCAAAAACTTAAGAGACGGAAATATTAAAGGAGGACAAAAAGGAAGCAAAATAAACAAATAAGATGGAGAAATACAAACGAATACAAATAAATACCAAACACAAAAACAAAAAACAAATAGAGATTCTTAGAGATACAATAAGATCTAGAAATATGTAAAAAAGAATAGAGGCAAATAAGCTAAAGAAAAGAAAATAAAGGGGGATTTAAGGGAACAAAAATTCAAAAAGGCTGAGGAAATATAAAAAAATGCAAAAAAAGGGGTGTATTTAACCTAAATAATATAAGCAAAGAAATGAAAAATTGGAGCAACCAAAAACTATAGGACCAAAAAATGCAAAAGGAGCAAATAAAAAGAAAAAAAAGAAAGGAAAACCACAACACAAAGAATTAAATAACCAAAACAAAAATAAGATAAAAGACTCAAATAAAACCTAAGAGACAAATAAAAGAAGACTGAAAGGAAGTGAAAAAACAAAAAAGTTGCAAGAGAGACAAGAATACATAAATACCTAATAACGAAAAACCAAAAAAGGAAAAAATCGAATACACAAAAAAAACCAAAGATAATACAAAATACATAATAAGCAAAGATGATACAAACACCATGAAAAGGAAAACCAAAAGCAAAGAGGCTCCTAAAAAAGACAAAGCAAACATGGATAGAAGGGAAGAAAGGGTCGTGGGACAACTCAGAATGGGAGAGAGGGCAAGGAGACACGTGGGAAGAGGCGAGGCTAGAGAAATGGAAGACCTGATAAACTCAAGGGGAAGTAGGTAAGGGAGGACCCAAGAAGCCAAGTGAAGGAAAAAAGGAGGGGACGAAGCTAAGGAGGAAAGGTGAAGGAGGGGGGTGGTGGTGGTTCCTAAGGTTTGACAAAAGTGGCTTCCAAGAGGGGCTTAAGCTCCACCCTTCGTCACAGTTTAGGTTGGTGGGATGGTTATTGATTTCAATGGCTTCCTTAAGTTTTCTCTTATAGTAATTGTCTTCTTTGAACAAAATTTGGGTGTTTTCCAAACATATATGGTGTTTGGTAGAAGATGAATGCTCTGCAAGGCCATATTTAACAACACACTCATGCCTTATCTCAACACTGTGCTCTCTGATTTAGGTGTTAACTAATTGTCCCGTTTCCCCAATGTATAGAGTGCCGCAAAAACAAACCACTTTGTAGACTCTTTATTCTAGAATGTTGTCTTTGTGGTCTTTAAGGGGAGGGTAACAATTTCTCAATTTTGACATAGGTTTGAAAGCACATCACAAGTTTTTTTTAAGAAGGATTTTGGAGATTTTTTGGGAAATGCCTTTGACAAAAGGTAAGGAGGTACTTGGAGTAAACGAAGGTTGGGAGGAATTAGAGATAGGGGGAACCAAGATTTGGATTGGTTGAAGGCTCTATTGATTTGCTTGTTAGTGTACCCATTCAACCTAAAGACCAACCAAAGATGGTCCAACTCCTTGTTTAGGTTTTCTTGGTCACAAATCTGATAAGCTCTTGAGCAAAGGGTTTTAAGGATCCCAAGTTTTTGGCTAGGGTGGTGATGAGAGGAGGAATGAAGGGATAAATCAATGTGGGTAGCTTTGCGGAAAACTCAACGACCAAGGGATCCATTAGATTTTTTGAGTAACACATCAAGGAAAGGAAATTGGTTGTCAACTTCAAGCTCTTTAGTGAAGGAGATGCATGACACGATGTTGTTGAGGTGAGCATGAAATTCTTCTAGAAGGTTGTCTTTGCGGTCTTTAAGGGGAGGGCAACAATTTCTCAATTTTGACATAGGTTTGAAAGCACATCATAGGCCCTTTTTAAGAAGGATTTTGCAGATTTTTTGGGAAATGCCTTCGACAAAAGGTAAGGAGGCACTTGGAGTAAACGAAGGTTGGAAGGGATTAGTATAACTTTATTATACTAAAGTTATAATTCTTCTAGTGCTTTTGTTTAGAGTATCAAATGCATATCTTAACATCCCCTTTTATTGGTTCATCTAAGAATATGCATAAACTTGAAGAAACAGTTAATGAAAAATTCTAGATTCAGTATGGTACTTGTAAGACAAATGAGATTCCCAATCATTTGTTTGTAGAGGGATTCATTTACTTTTAAATGTACAATTAAAAATTTTAATTGGGTTTCCATGGGTGTTAACTTTTCTGCAATAATGTGTCATAATGAGTTTTTTCATTTTGAGAAACTTATGCAAATGCTTCTTTGCTACTAAAATGAATTCATAAGCATTTTAGTGATCATAAGATCATCAACATATGTTACAAGGAGTACAATCTCTTAATGTTGGCTCTTGATGTACACCTTTTAATCTAAAAGCCTTGTCAAAAAATTGCGTGGAGATGTTAAACAATTTTGATGTGCCATGTATGAGTTGCTTCAAATTGTATAGTGAATTGATCAAATCAAACACACTTTATGCTCCTTGACTTCAAATCCTTTAGATTGTTTCATCCAAGTAGAGATCCTTATTCAAACACACACTTTGTATATCCATTTAATAGATGTACTATCCAATTTGCAAAGGGAGATCAAAATTTTGAAACTTATCATATTTCTTGTTAAAGCAAAAAATCTCCTCTTTGGCAATTCCTTAATTTGAGCATAATGAATTAAGATTTGTGTTTTTGAATTTTGTTCATGATATGCATTTAATCACAATTTTAATAAATATAGATTATACTTAGTTTAAGGGCCATTTTAAAGTGGCTGATATCTATTTTTCTAAATGCCTTCTATTAGATTTCAATATGTCTATTATCAACTTCTAATAATGATATTATTGAATTTCAACAATGTTATTAGTAGAATTTAATAATACACAAAGTAGATTTTGTTAATGTCTCAAATGGATTTTAAAATTAAATAAATATTTTTTAATATTGTAATGTATTGTTACTATAATATGAACATTTAGATTAAAATCTAAAGTCTTATTCTTTCTTAGAAAGTACATGAGTGGGACACAAAATTATATAATGTGAAGAATTCCATTTTATCATATTTTTAATCTTCAATTTATGAGCTAGGTGATGCTATCCATGTCAATTACATTTTATAATAGTGATAACACTAGCCACATGATGGAGTTGGGGATGGAGGTCCCAATTGAAGAATTTCCAAACTTGTAGCCCTAATAGACAGAGCCACTCACACAACACAAAAACATCAATAATGAATACCATTTAAACTCAAGAGAATGTTGACAAATGATATCCTTCATTGAATAATATATTGCATCACATGGAGGCTTTAAATCATTGCAATCCTCCTATGAACTAGTTAAAGAGTCACTCTTGAGTGTTGTGCCAATTGATGCTCCTCAAGTTAAAGATATCCAATCTCCTCGTTTTTAGTACCCACTTAGTTCGTATACATATATCATTGCTTGGAAATCCTATTACACACTACCAATGTAGAGGTATGAATGGTGCTAGGATTTCTTCCTTGAATATTGATGCCATATTATGTCTTCAAGAATAGTACAAGGCCCAATTTTATGGTATGTTAGAGAATGATTGTGTGATGTAAGGGAAACATCCAAGTAGATATGGATCTCACATCAATCCAAAGTGAAATACTATGAACCACTTAATTGCTAAGGTGCTCAACTCTTGAGGTACTTTTGGAATTGACATTAATTGGTATAGCAATTCTTTTAGTTCGTATATTAACCTTGGTGTGTTCCATCACTTAATAGTGGCACCTTTTTAGAAATATGTTCTACTTCCATCGCCTCTTGTAGCATTTAGTTGGGTCATATTTTGTCCTATGTTAAGTTGACCATTGCTTTCATTTCTTTTGTGTATCTTTGTTTTCCATAATGTGATCATCTCCTCCAACTACTTACCCTTCTTTCCCTCTTGCAACTAAATTAATCCAACTTTCATCCATTGCTCACCTGTTGGTTTATGCTTCATAGCTTGTCCTCTTTCAACACCCATAGTATCCTAAAACACGTCTTTCTTAGTCAAAATTCACAATTCTAATGAACCATTTGTCTTCTTTAGTTGTAATAACTTCCTCTAGTTTGAACTCATTTCATATTATGGATTCAAACAATTCCTCTATCATTTATGTTTTACTCTTGACTTGTTAATTAATGTTGCCCTCCCCCACTTTTATAACTATTTTTTTTGACATTTAGAAATTCTCCTTTCAAGGTTTGCCAAGGAATTTGACTTCCTTACTTAACAACCCCAATTGCCAACATGCCTCTTTCCTCTTCACTCTTTCTTTTGGTAGTCTTCTTGGGTTTCTTTACATTTGCACTCTCTACAACACTAATCTTCTTGCAACACTACGATTCTTGATTGACTTAAGCCTCCTCACTTATTTTTGTGATTGCTTTCTAGTCATAAGATGAGCTAAAATCCTCACCACTTATTTAACCCTTTAGTAGATACATTCACACTTTGGTCCATAGTTTCTCCAATAAGTATTCAATCCCTAATTACAAAATGCTCTAAATTCTTTTTGTTTGTTTTTTCAAGATATTTGATTTTTTATATTTTTTTGGATTTTTGAAGTATATGGTTTTTTTGGATTTTTGGAATATGTGATTTTTTGGATTTTGAAATATTTGATCTTTTGGATTTCTTAAGAGATTTCTAAATGTTATGTACCTAGGGATATGATATTAAAATGTATTTAGATGGATGGAGATGTCGAAATGTAGCACACATCGCTTAAGTTAGTTATATTTAGTCATGTGAATAACTTGTGTAATTAATTATATTAGGAGTTGAGTAGGCCTTCATTAAGATCACCCCTATATAAAGAAGGTGATTATCATTGTAAGATATGTGTGAAGTATGATATTGTATTTGAGATCTCTTGGAGATATAGTGTGGATTGGCTTCTTCCATAAGTATTGTATGGTGTTACCCTACCTCAAGGGTTTACTCTATTTCAAAATATATTGAATATTAGGGCATATTGGACCAAAATATCTCTAGTGCTATGTGAGATCTATATTTTGTATTATATTATTTCCATTATTATATGTGTGGATCTTATCAAGTGGTATTAGAGCATCAATTTGGGAAAAAGTGGATCGAAACCCTAGTTTTTGAAGATTTGCCTATAATTTTTAAATGATTGCAAATTTTTCAATAATTTCTTTTACTAAATTTGTAGGATAATATAAGGAAGCTATAGTCTAAAAATTAGGTCTTTAAGGCCCAAATAGATTAACTGACATATTGCTCGATAGTGCTAGAGGATGTAGAGATGCAAATATACCAGTCCCTGACTAGTTGATATTCAAACACTAGTATATGAAGAGGCAAGCCTATTTTCTTCTTGCTAATGTGTGGTATCTAGATTTGGTAAAGCTCATGGTGCCAAATGTTTTCATCAATGTTGATTTCATAAGAGTTGTGGCCAAATGGCATGATGCACAAACTATGAAGTTGTTGGTAGGAAATGGTGCAAAAATGATTAGTTTTTTGAAGGATTGCATATCCAATATGTTTGGTTTGAACCCAACTGCCAACAAGGTAATCAATTTAGACACTTTCAAGGACAAGTATGAAATTCATAAAGTTGTACATAGAAAAATATCTATCCCTAAACACAAAGTGTTCAAGGGATTAGACAAAAGGCCTATCAGAATTGCATAAAATGAAAAAGAGCCTTACAATCTTAAGAATTTTGAAGGCTATTTCATCAAGACATATCATACCTTGTGTCAAGTGATGGGTGAGGATGCTAAGTTGAAAATAACTTTTCATCTCATGTTTATGGCATCAAATATCCAAGATCATATGGTGAACATTGAATTTGATTATGCCATGTTTATTGCAGAGAAATTACATAAAAAAAAATGGTGGCTATTAGGGCCAATGAGCAAAATTTTGAATTCAAGTGGTATTCTCCATTGCACCACATGTTTTTGCATGTAGGAAGGGGATTATGGCACAAAATTTTGCAGGTGAGAGAAGTTGATAATAATGTCCCTCTCCTAGTCCAATGTTGGACCTGTATCTGGGACGGGCATTGTGAGAACTCAAACTATGTTGTTTTTGAAGAGAAGTTTGTGAGAAGATTTCTAAATTTCTTTGGAGAGGACCAAGTCAGGATACCAAATGAGATATTGGATTTATTGATGCCTGCATAGAGGACTTCTAATTTGGGAATTGTACATAATTGGGGTGATTGGTTCCTGCATACCAAAACCACTGCTTTCAAAATATATGGGTGTAGTTAGCCCACACATTTTTCCATTTTTTTTTCAAAAAATGTTGGCATATCTTGAAGTTATTTGGAAATTAAATGATTGACACAAAGCTCACTTAAGAGGTCAGAAGAAGGGCCATTTCTTCCTAATTTCTCCTAGGTTTTTTGATAGCTAATAAGGATGGATTGGATCATATCTACCCAATCCTACAATCTTATAGAATGAGCTTTGAGGGCACAAGGATCTTTGATCTTGAGGGTTTCATACATCATGTTAGAACAAGCATAAAAAGACTTGCATTTTTGCATGAGGTATTGTACGAGGAAGATGTGATAAGGAATTTCCTCAATATTGATGAAGTGATTGAGAAGAGAATAAAGTGTGTAGCTATCATGAGAGGAGAAGATAAAAGAAAGAAAATGAACCCTACCTACCCTAGTTCCTTTACAGATGAGCAAGATTCAATCCCGAGGATTCAAAAGATGCTTGCTAATGTAGAGGCATTGACTGGCAATGCCCCAATAGTTGAAGACAAGCCATAAGTGAGATCCTACTACTCCAATGCAACCTTATGTCAAGATAGAAAGTGAATCTAAGTCTCAAGAGGAATCTCAAGCTGTAGTTATCCCTAAGGAGCAACTTGCAAAGAGATAGAAGGTCATTGACCTAGAGGGTGGAGGAAAAGCAACTAAACTTGAAGATATTGTAGAAAATGTTGAAAATCAAGAAGCCATGCAATCAAAGTTTTTACCTTCAAGAATTTTGATGCCTTCCATGCCTAGTAGTATAATGTATGTCAATTTGAAGTACTCTAGTGATGACCCAAGTGATATCAAAGCTTTAGCCTATCAAAAAATCATGGTAGATGATGATTTCATCAAGATCCAAGAGTTCAAATATTTTATCATGAGAATAAAAAGAAATGAATACTAGAAGGTCAATGGAGAAAATTATAAAAGCTAATCCTCTAAATGGGATGAAATATCTTAGAGAATGTTGCATGAAGTGGACTATAATGTTGAAAAAATGACTCTTGAGGAAGGAATAAAATTAGTGTAGGATAGTGGTTTATTGCTACTTCTTGATTGGGATATCACCACTACACTTTCTTTTGACACAATAAGGTAGGATTGAGAAGTATTTTCTATTGAAGAGCGTGTAGAGCAAGCCTTCTCAAGATCAAGGTTTAGCCCTAAATTTGAGACCTTGAGAATATGGGCTATGGCTCCAAACACAAGTGAGCCAAAGGTGGTCAATAAAATTCATGAGCTGAAGGGAGATTTGATAATCAAGAGAGTCATAGATACTCTAGTGAATACAACCTTATTTAGTGAATCCACAACAAAGAAGTTGCAAGCTAATTGTGATAGGTTGCAAGATTAATATATAAAATTAGTTGTAGAGTTGAATAATTTGAGGTCTCCTCAAGTGGCATCTACAAGTGCACCGGTTTTGATAGTTTCCACTCCATCAAGCTCAATATAACCATTCCCATCATATGGGGAAGATTTGATTGCAAAGATAAAGTAATTGAGGGAACAAATGAAGGGAGTCAAGGAAGATGAGATGCAAATAATTGGTAAACTGCTAACAAATTTAATTAATTATAGGCTATCCAAAATAATGAGAAAAACTGATGATACATGGAAAGCATATTCAAATTTGAAATCAGCTTTTGCCAAGCATGAATAAGATAAGGTTAACCTTAAATAAGTAATGGATGGATGGATGCCTAAGATAGCAACAATAAGGAAAATTTTCAAATGTGCTAGATTTGATCTTGAGGCTCTTGCAAAAATAAATGAAACTAATGATATGATGTTGAAAATTGAAGGAATTGTTTCCTACATGTTAAAACTCGACAAACAAATCAAGGATAAAATAGGACCACTTGAAGTAGTAGAGAAGATGATCATGCCAAATATCTTGGATGATTAAGGTCAAGTTAAAACTTTAGATCAATGAAAGGGAAAATTTGGTGTAGTTGACCCTAATCTTTCATCTTCTACGTGCTCCAATGAAAAATTGAATATAAATATGTTGAACGCCACATTGAATGAGTTGTTTTCTCTATATGTAATTTTTTGATTGTTTTAGTAAGGAAACTAGAGCAATTTTGGATGCAAAAT
This sequence comes from Sequoia sempervirens, assembly GCA_007258455.2. Lineage (NCBI taxonomy): Eukaryota > Viridiplantae > Streptophyta > Pinopsida > Cupressales > Cupressaceae > Sequoia > Sequoia sempervirens. The sequence continues at coordinate 40,165 of VDFB02264347.1, read as the reverse complement.
ATGCAGCTCATAATGACAAGGTATCAAAAGTGCTATCTTTCCAATGGCCCTCAGAGAAAACATGTGTATCTTGGGAAGAGAAATATAATGATTAGGCATATTTTCTTTTCAATTGGTCATCGATCCGTGACAGTTAGAATCTAGATCAATGGGTGACTTGATTATTGGTACTTTTGAGGCAGTTCAAGCATCTATATTAATTATCTCCATCAACATGTGAACCATTATTGCTATTTTCAATTGTAAATCTTATATGTAATGGGCACATGTACCCAAGTAAATTTTATTTAATGAAATATAAAAAAATGTAATTGAATTTTGTCATTAGGTTTTAAGCTGACATGTTTTGATTTTCTATATATAAGACTTATAATATTGTAAAAAAGGTGGGTTCTAATTTTTGGATCTTGGAGGCATTTTATTGAGAAGTAAATCTTTTGAGTTGCAAATCAAATTTTTCATGTAAGTGAAAAATCTATGTAAGACATATTTTCAATTTAGATTGAACAATATGAAACACATGTTTTGTGCAATCATCTCCTTGAATGTATGCACTTTCGTTTTAAATAAAGAAATCAACGGTTTTTGAGTTTATCTATGCATATTTACTATATTGTGTGTATTGTTTACTACTTCTATTTAAGTAATAGATTAAAAATTCTAAAAATAAGATATGAAGGGTGACGTATTACATTAGGAATTGCAAAGAATAGTTGTGGAAAATACCCTTTTTTGGATTTGTCATTGTAAGGAAGTGATACTTTAAATCCTCCGAGTTTGAAGTTTGGATGTTAGAAAGAGGCACTTGCATGGGATAATTTGACTTTGTACCCCAAGAGTAGGCACCGATCAAAGATACATTTGGTCCAAAGTCCAAAATCATAAACCCTAAAAAAAATAAAATTATTTTGATACTTTTTTGTGTTTTTTAGTTATTGTAGTCTATTCATGTTCTTAAGATGTTATGATGAAGACCTACTAAAGATCTATCTAATCTTGTACTAATTATATAGATCTTAGTAGAATCTGTGAGAACATTTCTGATTAAACCAATAGGTTGTTGAATAAGGGATACCCTTCTAGGTCTAACAGAGCCTAAAATGTAGAGGAGAGAAACATTTTGTCTTATGTTCATTGGCCATTGATATGAGAATCTTTAGCATTATATATACTAATTTATAGATATAATTAGGAAATTAGTTGGAAGCACCAACACTTTCATCAAATGGTTAAATATTTTTGTACATTAATTTTAATTTTTTGACTTTGCGTATATATTACTAGCATATATATATATAATTAATTTTATTTTTTCACTTAAAAAATATAAGTTATAATGTAACTAATTGAATGCAATTATATTTATAACTTACTTAAAATATAATTTAAGTTTATATTAACTTATTAAAAATATAACGTGTTCTATAATAACAGTAAAAATGTAACACATAATGCCACATTTTACAATAGTGCATGATCACAAATTTTTAAATCTCAAAGATATATAAAAATGTAATGGCTTGAGAGAATGTGACACAATGAAATCTTGACAGGTGGCTGGCAACTAGAATGTGGTAGGGACCATTCACAAAAAAGTGACTTTGTGTTTTAATAACACATGAATAAAAGGTCAAACATCGATCTTTGTAAATCTAATGGCTCTAGGATGATTTTGGAGGTTTTTGTTTGCAAGTGTGCTTCAAACATTTCATTTCGTAATGCAACTACAACTGTCCATCAAATGTTCATCGAATGGTGAAAGATTTTTGTACATTAATTTTCATTTCTTGAGTATATATTACTAGAATATATCTTTAATTTATATTAATATTATATTATTGTTATGAACACATAAGTGATTTATTGAATTTGTAAGGTGGAAATTCATGCATCATTTTTCTTAAAATATGATCCAAAATGTACATATCTACATTTACATTATCAAAGTGGTAGTATGTATAAAAAGGCTCTTGCAAAATGTACACACGAAATTTACATAATCCTTCTAGTAGTAGAAGGCAATATTCACATACATTTATCAAAATTACACAAAATTGCTTCACACCTTGCTCTTCCTAATCATATTGTAAAAATTAATTCCTGAGAAAATCATATCCCACAATGGTCTGCTGACAGCGTTACACTAAAGAGATATTATGGAAATTCGACACAAAAGGATGTCAAGTTATAATGGCTCATTCATTTAAGAAGCATGAAATATCTCTTAGCACAGAGATTCCCACTCCATTGCACACAACAACCAAAAAATCCCTTAGGCATCCCAGACAATCATTTTAAACCATAAGATTTAGTAGGGATAACACATCAACTTGTAAAACTCTAATGTCTAGTAAAGAATCCACAAACCATGAAAAAGGTATTGGTGTTTGCCCGATATTTATCCACAACTTGTACAAATTCATAGCCCAACACCATCCTGATAGTGAATTTGGTCCATTTGGTGTGTATCATGAAAATCTTTCTAAGTCAATGGCTAGTAATTGCTCCTAAGAAGGCCGATTGTCATTGATGATTGGTTAGAAAAATTAGTGTATCCATACCAATTTTAGAACAAGATATTTAATCAAGATTATGATGAAATTCATCAATAATTTTGACTGAATTTATATATATATTTTGTTTTGCATTCCACTATGGTGAAACATGAGCTGAAAATTAAAAAAAATAATGCAAAAGATATTGCATAATCTAATCAAGGATCTTCATCATGTTATCATACCTTGATTTACATGTTTTAAATTTAAAACTATGTGGAAGCCTCATATGAGTGGTAATATTTCTTGTCATTTTGGATGAAATGCTCGTGCAAGGTTCTTTCTAAGATGTGAAACAAAATGATTGAAACTTCTAAACAAGAAATTTAATTTTGTCAGAAGAATAATTAAATTCACACTACGAAAGGTACATAATTGAGGGTAGGAAAATTGAAGGGTGAGCCAACTGCATTCACACTTTGTGAGCACATGGGAGAGCCATTCCAAATGTTATTTGGACTAACATTTGCTTTAAGTAGAGTAATTTGTGTTGAACACATTGGAATACTGAGAGGGGGGGAGTGAATCAATATTCTATAAAATCTCACACCTTTCAAAAAAAACAAATACTTTAAACTCTATTGCATAAACAAGAACATGAAAGATGAAGATAATGCACAAAACAACACCAGATATACGTGGAAAACCCACAAGGGAAAACCACAGTGAGAAAAGATGCTAGGAGTTATTGTCCAAATCTAGCCTCACAAGATGAACAACATTTACAACTTTTTTTTAGGGCTACAACCCAAGGAAGCTACAACTCAATGATTTGAGCACACACTTCTGAATGATTACAAAGTAACTTTCCTTCCACTGTATGAAACTGACAATTACACTCGCTCTCTTTTGATGATTGCAATTCTACTTTGTAGAATCTCCAAATGGCTTCTTAGTTTCCTACTAGCTCCCTGCTTCCAAAAAACAATTAAGCACACTTTTTCACATGCCTTCTATCACAAGGATATGGTCAAAATGAAATTGGATAGGATCTACCACAACAACTATTTTTCTTTCAGTCACTTACACAATCATCACCATCATGATACCCTAGATCAACTAGATTTATAATTTACACATGATATTACATTGATACGTTTCACATGTCAATGTACAACAACAAAAATATTACATTTGTAAGTCAACCACGGATAAAACAAACAACATGAAACATGTAGAGGGAAAGACCCAAAAGACTATGTACAACACCAGGAAGAGGAATATGACTTGTAGATTCCAACACACACTTAACTTGGTCCCAAAACAGTCTTCACAACTTGATCTTCTATAAACATGATCCAAATGCTTTGCAAATGCAAATTATGTTGGCCATAAACAAGAAAATATGTAACTTGTAGCATGTCGACCTTAACATCCATTGGCAGTACACAAGAATGATAAAAAAAATATTTGCATTTCTCCCATATGAGTCTGCATGACCCATACAACACATTCAACCACTCCTTAAGCTTTTCTCCAACTTGAAATTATGGCACACACCATCAACATACCATAGTTGGCCTCAACAAGAGCATGTTGCAAGAATGGAAAGAATGAAGGTGTTTTCATTGATGTCAACTAGTCAATTGGTTATCAACTAACTGTTGTTGTCATTAGTGTCATGGATACATGTTATTGGCTATATATGTCAAGGATATTGAGAAAATTATGATGAAGATATGTTGCAGATGTTCAATGGTTGCTCCAGGTTTTGCTCTAGATTGGCTCCTATGTTTGAGTGGTTTAGACATGTTGATCATGGTTGTTGGAAGTTACTATATCCATATTTTTGGCTATTGATTCCTTGTACAGTGCGAGTTGTGTTCACCAGTTGCAAACTATGGTTTTATGTGTTTCTGGTTGAGGTCTAAGAGAAATATTGTTGGTCCAAATTTCTCTTTGTTAAAGTCTTATGACTTACGGTTCTAGAGTTGAGTTGTTTTGTTTGCATTGAAGATAATTTTGGTATCTGGAAGATTCATGCTTAATTTTTCTATGTGTTTTACACTGGTTTGGCCAACCTTGTGTGAAATACTACCTTCAGATTTGATGAAGTGTGTTGGATCTATTTGGGTCCTTATGAAGTGTGTGTTTGGGTCACCCTCATTGTAATTCCACCCTAGGATGTTTTGGTGCTGACCTAATTTGAATTTGAATTTGGATGGCTGACTTTGGATATGTTTTAAAGTTGAAGATGGTATAAATGCAAAATGAGTTAGGGAAGATGAAGAGTGAAATCAAAGGAAATAGAGACAAGAGCACAAAGAGAATAGAGATAAGTGTGAATCAGTGTGTGTATGATGCGAGTATGGAAGATCAATGTGAAGCCTAAATGTCGAATTTCTAGAAGTAGTGAGTTGAAGGTACACTCTATCATTCATGCATGTCTGCAAGTGGATTGAGCGAATTGTGGTGGAATCTTTTGTTGCATTGAGATTGTCTTCTCTGTGACAAGTCTTCTTTATCTTCTTTGTATCTCTATGGAAGTGACGCTCCGAGTTGTTAGTCCTGTTGGACAGTGAGTTCTTGTTTTGGCAGTGAGCCTCTTATAATTGGTTTTGATATTCTCTATAGTGTGAGTTAATCCTCACTGTGGTTTTTCCCTTATTGGGTTTTCCATGTAAATATGGTGTTATTTTGTTTGTGTGATGATTTTTAGTTTCTACACTAGTATTTAATGTTTAATCTGTTAAGCAGTGTTAAGGATTAGTTTTGGTGAATGAATTAAGGTTTAAATTTGTGACAACTGATTCACCCTCCCTCTTAGTTGTCTTGTTCAATAATTAGTATTAGAGCTTGGTTCCTTGGTGAAGAGCTTAACCACTTGAGGAAGGTTCGGGATGGCTAGAAAAATGATTTATGATTATTTGAGGTTCGATGGAACTAATTGTGCTATCTGGAAAATATTGATGGAAGAATATATGGAGTATTGCGGATATGATGTGGAGAAATCTTACAAGAATCCTTACACTCCTATAAATGGTCCAAGTATGGCTAATGAGATCAGAGCACATGAAGTGAATAATAAGGTGAAGTACATTTTTAAGAATAGTCTAGTACATTCGAAGTTGATTAAGGTTCAAAATCTAAAGAGTGCTAAGGAATTTTGGGATGCTTTGGAAAGGGTGCATGAAGGTGATGAAAGAGTTAAAGAGGAAAAATTACAAAATTTGGAGACACAATTTGAGCTTCTACACATGTCTGAAGATGAGAATGTTAAAGCTTATGTACAAAGATTGGATGAGATAGTGGACGGAATGCAAGGACTTGATGCTACTGTAGATGAAACTAGAATTGTAAAGAATATTCTTAGAACTCTCCCTGATGCTGATAGTGAGAAGGTGTGTGCTATTGAACATAGTATAGATTATAAGACCTTCACTAAAGATTTGTTGTTGGGATTTCTGACATCTTATGAGATGAGGAAGCCGAGTCTAAGGAATAGATGCAAATCATAAATGGATTTTAAAGCTACAAAACCTGAAGATCTAGATGAAGATAATTTTGATGAAATAGAAGCTAACTTTGTGAGGAGGATGAGGAAAGGCTCCGATAAGTATGAAGGTAAGTTACCCTTTAAATGCTTTACTTGTGGAGAAATAGGTCATTATGTTGCAAAGTGTCCAGAAAAGAGCTAAGAGGAATAAACACATATATGAGAAAGAAAAGAAAAGAAAGGAAAGAAGATTAATAGAGATTATTATGTGAATGAGAATGCTAGTATATTTGATGAAGATTTTGAGTATGAAGATCTTGATGAAAAGAATGCCTATTCTTGGCTATAAAGGATGAGCCTACTTCTGCTAATTCTGAAAAATAGGTGAAGGAAAGCCCTCCATAGAAGGAAAAAAATGAAGGTATTGTTATTTCTCCCCTACATGTTAAACAAGAAAAGAACTATTGGGTTTTGATAGTGGTTGTTCACATCACATGACTGGTGATAAAAGTAAGTTTGTTAAACTTGAAAAGTATGATGGAGGCTTGGTTATGTTTGGAGATGATACAAATTGTAAAGTTTGTGGGATAGTAAGTTTTGATGGCAAGCATAATACTGATGATGTCTACTATGTTACGGGTTTAAGGCATATTATTTTGAGTGTTGGTCAGATGTGCAGTAAAGGATATGATCTTGTGTTTAAGGATGAAAGATGTGAGATCTAGAAAGGATTTAGAACATTGATTGTTGCAAGAAAGAAATTTGAAGGAAATATCTGTCAACTTAAGGGTGTTGATGGACGATGCTTTATGAATCTTATTAATGACAGTTCATTATGGCATAGGAGAATGTGTCACATGAATTTTGATAACTTGGCAAGGATTAGTGCAATTCAGGCTGTGAGAGATTTACCAAGGATTATAAAGCTTGTTAATGCTATATGCAAGAATTGTTAGTTTGGGAAGCAAGAAAGAAGTCATTATAGATCAAAGGAATAGTCTACTACTGAACTATTGGATTTAATTCATACAGATCTTTGTGGTACTACAAGAGTGAGAATTCTATAAGGTGAAAGGTACTTTATGATTTTGATTGATGATTATTCTAGATATACATAGGTTACATTTCTTAGAGAGAAATTAGATGCATTAGATAGATTCAAGACATTCAAAGCTATGGTTGAAAATGAAGTAAACTTGAAGATAAAATGCCTAAGATCTAATAGAGGTGGATAATTCACCTCCCATGAGTTTAATATGTTTTGTGAAGTGCATGAAATAAAAAGACAATTATTTTCTCTAAGAAATCCTTAGTAGAATGGAGTTGTTGAAAGGGAAAACAAAACAGTTCAAGAGGCTACTAGATCAATGATTACTAAGGTTGGTTTCCTGAAATTTTATTGGAGAGAAGCTATTCATACTGTTGTTTATGTATTCAATCGAGTTCAAGAAAGAGCAAATAGTACAAAGACACCCTATGAGCTATGGTTTGGAAGAATTCCTATTGTTAAGTATTTCAAGGTATTTGAAAGAAAATGTTATATCAAAAGAGATGAAGAAACTTTAGGTAAGTTTGATGCAAGAAGTGATGACAAAATTTTTCTTGGATATTCTACTAAAATAAAAGCATACAAATGTTTCAATAAAAGACCGAGAAAGATTGTAGAAAGTGAAAATTTTAAGGTTGATGAGACACCGAAGAATTCAATTAACATTGATGGATATGTATTTGATGAACTTGATTGTGTAAAAATTGAAGAGATTCTGGAAGAACAGGAAAAGGATGAGCAAGAGAAGTAGAATGAACAAGATGAAGAGAAGAAGAAGCTCTGGTAGTGTGTCACCTAAGACACCTAGATATGTGCAGAAGAATCACTCAGAAAGTCATATTATTGGAGATAAGACTAAAAGAGCATTAACTAGAAGCAGAGCTAATGCTGAAGTAAAATTGTGTTTATTTTTTGAGATTGAACTAAAGAATGCAAGTGAGGCATGTAAAGATGAACATTGGATGGAAGCCATGAAAGAAGAACTTATGGAAATTGAGAAGAATCAAACTTAGGAATTGGTCCCAAGACCGGAAGATAAAAAATGTTATTGGATCAAAGTAGGTATTCAAAAATAAGTTGAATGAGAATGGAGAAGTGGTTAGAAACAAAGTAAGGCTTGTGTGTAAAGGTTACTCACAAGTGGAAGGCATAGATTTTTAGGAAAACTTTGCTCCGGTAGCAAGAATGGAAGCTATAAGGATGTTATTAGCATTTGTTGCTCATAAAGATTTCAAGGTCTATCAGATGGATGCCAACTCAACATTTTTGAATGGTGAGCTAGAAGAAGAGGTCTACATGGAACAACTTGAAGGATTTTAGTTGTTAGATGAACCAAATATGGTGTGCAGATTGAAGAAAGCTTTATATGGATTGAAGGAAGATCCTAGAGCTTTGTATGCAAGGTTAGACAATATTTGATTCAGCAAGGTTTCAACAAAGGTACGACATATAGTAATCTATATTTTAAGATTGAAAATGACAAAATATTGATTGTAGTTGTATACATTGATGACATTATCTTTGGAGGAAGTGAACATATGTGCAAGATGTTTGCAAAAGAAATGTAGAAAGAATTTGAAATGTCTATGTTTGGAGATGAATTTCTTTCTTGGACTATAGATTAATCAAACAAAGAAAGGAATTTTTATGTCTTAGTCTAAATCTGTGAAAGAGATGTTGAAGAAATTAGTTTTTTTGCTTCTGGATTCGATTGTGTTCTAATTTTTTCATCAACGTTTCGGATCACACTCTGTGATCCATCATCAGGATAGAGAGCTGAAAAACTAGAACACAATCGAATCCAGAAGCAAAAAAACTAATTTCATATGGGTTGTGGAAATCTTATTGCATAGATGTTGAAGAAGTTTTGGATGGATGGTTCCAAATCGATATGTACTCGTATGGTGACTGGTTGCAAACTGGGTAAAGATGATGATTCACCTAAGGATGATCAAAGCAAGTATAGATCTATGATTGGTGGACTATTGTATTTGACTGCCACTAGATCAGATATTATGCATGTTGTCTATCTTGTGGCTAGATTTCAAGAAGATCCTAAGGAAACACATGTTTCTACTATTAAAAGAATATTCAAATATTTGAATGGCACTTTGGATTATGGATTATGGTATCCTAGAGATACTAGTTTTACTCTAAGTGCTTATACAAATGCGGATTGGGTTGGATGTGTAGATGACAAAAAGAGTACAAGTGGTGGCACATTCTTTCTTGGTGGTAGATTGGTGGAATGGTTGAGTAAAAATAAAGGTTAAATATCCTTGTCTATTATTGAAGCTGAATATATTATTGTTGGATCTTCCTATACACAAGTTCTATGGATGAAATAGACATTGAAAGATATCACAGTGGTGTATGATGATCCTATTTCTATCTTATGTGATAATACAAGTGCAGTTAACATTTTAAAGGATCTTGTGATGCACTTGAGGATAAAGAATATATCTATCAAATATCATTTCTTGAGAGAAAAGGTCATGGAGAATGAAGTAAAGCTTGAGTATGTTCCGACGAAGGATTAGATTGCTGATATATTTACAAAAGCTCTTCCTAAATATACTTTTGAGTATCTCTAGGAAAAGTTAGGGGCCAATGCCCCTCCTTTCTTGAATTAGATCCATATGGAGATGCATTAGTCCAGTGGATCTATCTTTCTTCCAGACTAATGTTTTGGTGGCTACCTCTTAAGGGGACCAGGCAGTGTCAGGTGTTGTCATTGTGGGTATTTTGTTTTCTATTTCAAAGGGGAAATCAATGTAAAATATCTTTTTCCTTTTCCATTGATGTCAAAGGGGGAGAGGAAGCACGTGAAAAAGAGAGGAATAAAAAAAAGGAGAGGAAGAATATAAGACTATCTACTAAAGGAAATAAACAAAAAGAAAAATATTGAGAAGTGTATTTAGAGCTAGTATGGTGTCTTTGATGGTTTTTCACATCATGTGTTGCCATCAATGACAAAGGGGGACATTGTTGAAAGAATGGAAGGAATGAAGGTGTTATCATTGATGTCAATTGGTCAATCTCTTATCAACTAATTGTTGTTGTCATTAGTGTCATGGATACATGTTATTGGCTATATATGTTGAGGATATTGAGAAAATTATAATGAAGATATGTTGTATATGTTTAGTGGTTGCTCTAGGTTTTGCTCTAGATTTTATCCTATGTTTGTGTGGTTCAGATATGTTGATCATGGTTGTTGGAAGCTGTTATATCCAGATTTTTGGCAATTGATTCCTTGTACAATGCGAGTTGTGTTCACCAGTAATGAACTGTGGTTTTCTGTGTTTTTAGTTGAGGTCCGAGAGAAATATTGTTGGTCCAGATTTCTCTTTGTTAAAGTCTTATGACTTGCGTTTCTAGAGTTGAGTTTTTTTGTTTGCATTGAAGATAATTTTGGTACCTGGAAGGTTCATGCTTAATTTTTCTATGCATTTTACATTGGTTTGGCCGACCTTGTGTGAAATACTACCTTCATATTTGATGAAGCATGTTGGATCTATTTGGGTCCTTATGAATCATTTTTTTGGGTCGCCCTCATTCTAATTTCATCCTAGGATGTTTTGGTACTGACTTAATTTGAATTTGAATTTTGATGGATGACTTTGGATATGTTTCAAAGTTGAAGATGGTATAAATGTAGAATGAGTTAGGGAAGATGAAGAGTGAGATCAAAGGAAATAGAGACGAGAGTGCAAAGAGAATAAAGATAAATGTGAATTAGTGTGTGTGTATGATGCAAGTATGGAAGATCAATGCGAAGCCTAAATGTTGAGTTTTTGGAAGTAGTGAGTTGAAGGTGCACTCTATCATTCATGCATGTCTGCAAGTGGATTGAGTGAATTGTGGTGGAATATTTTGTTGCATTGAGATTGTCTTTTCTTTGTGACAAGTCTTCCTTATCTTCTTTGTATCTCTATGGCAGTGAGCCCTTCAGGTTGTTAGCCCTATTGGACAGTGAGTCCTTGTTGTGAACAATGAGTCCTTATTTTGGCAGTGAGCCCTATTTCTCAGGTAGTGAGCCTCTTGTAATTGATTTTGATATTCTCTATAGTGTGATTTAATCCACACCATGATTCTTTTCCTTATTAGCATTTCCACATAAATCTGGTGTTATTATGTTTGTGTGATGTTTTTTAGTTTCTACACTAGTATTTAATGTTTAATTTGTTAAGCAGTGTACAAGATTAGTTTCAGTGAATGAATTAAGGTTTAAATCTATGAAAACTAATTCACTCCCCTCTCAATTGTCTTGTTCAATAGAGCATAAGCCAAAAAAATATTCATTTCAAACCATAACTTGTATCGAAGAAGCCATACATCACTTTGTGGAACATCAAAAAGCATTACATGATATTCAAGGACACTCTCATATATCCCTTTCACAACTTATGCAACAACAAGCTAATGCAAGCCAATAGACATTGAAACTAGTCTCTGAACAACATAGTTCGATACACTATCACTTCTAAATTTCTCTGTGGAAGGATTATTGACATGAAAATTTGGATATAACACCTTCACATATCAATAAACTTAACTTCTAATCTACACAAACAAATTTTCAAATGCATAGATATGCAAAGCTAACTTTTACACCTTTGAGAACATCCTCATAGAATCAACACAATCTTCAATTTTCCACTCTCAAAACACCTTTCTAGTAACTCAAATGATTTGAAACTTGGATCACACATGTCTCGACACAACAAAAAGCTATCCTCCAAACTGTAGGAGAAAAACATCATCAACGAAGAAATACAAAGCACTTCTTAGAGACTCTAACAACCAAACAACCAAAATACAACATTCTCCATAGAACTTGACATTGATGACAACCAAACTGCAACAATCTCCCCCTTGGTCATTGTCTCCCCTTTTAGTACACAATCTCTCCCCCTTTGACATCAAAGGAAAAATGGAAAATAGACTTTTGTTTCCCTCTTCAAACAACATATAGGCTCCCCCTATTAGCAACAACCACTACCTACTCCACCTAAGAGGTAGCCCCCATCAGTCCAAGAATAAAGATATAACTTGAAATACTCCTCCTCGATAGATGCACCAACTATGCATATAGAAAGGAGGGGAAATTACCCCTAACTTCTATCTAGGATATTCAAATGTATCCTTTGCAAGTGCCTTTGTGAAAATTTTTGCAACTTGATCCTTTGTAGATACATACTCCAACTTCACTTCTTTATCTACAACTTTCTCTTTTAGAAAGTGATACCTAATTGATATGTGCTTGGTTCTAGAACACATCACTAGATTCTTTAAAATATTTATAGCACTTGTATTATCACATAGAATAGGAATGGGCTCATCATACTTTATCTTGATATCCTTTAATATTTTCGTCATCCACAATATTTGAGTACAAGATATTACAACAATATACTTTGCTTCTGCTTTTGATAAAAATATTGAATCTTGCTTATTACTATGCCATGAAACCAACCTATTTCCTAAAAAGAAAGCACCACCATTGGTAATCCTATCATCCACACAGCGAGCCCAATCAACATCAGTATATGCACTTAGATCAAATTCATTACCTTTTGGATACCATAATCCATAATCCAGAGTGCTCTTCAAATATTTAAAGATTCTCTTGACTGCCTTCACACGAGTTTCCTTAGGATTAGCTTGAAATCTTGCAACCAAACATATTGCATGCATAATATTAGGTCTTGAAGTAATTAAGTAAAAAAAGCTTCCAATCATGGGTCTTTGCCACAATAATGGGTTACACACTTTTGGGACATCCTAATTTTTCCTGAAATCACATATTTTTAGAAAATACAATGATTAATTACTTTAAAGGTTCCATTTAAATGATTTTAATTAAAGAGGGATTGATCAAACCCCCTTAGATCAAACCCCCTTGGTAGAACCTTGTTAGATATAAACCATACCTATAATCAAGTCTCATCTACACCTATCAAAATCTTGGTGATTAAAACCACTTTTTGATTTACCTTTTGAATAATCAAATGAATTCATTTAAAATTTCTGCTTTTGTACACTGTAGCCCTTATTATAGCTTCCTAAAAGTATATTTTAAATATATATTTAATTGATTAATATATTTATTTCTTATTTCTTGTGAATGTAGGATTGCAAGTAAAGACATTAAGTTTTCTTTATTTACACATACGAAAAAATAGAAAAATAGAGAAAAAAAATTCTAAAAAATGCATGTGCCCTAGGTATTGATGTCCTTATTCCAACAAAAAAAGAATAAGTTAATTCAAATGAATACAAAAAAAGTTATGCGTGTCGAAGTACACCTCTGTCCAAATTATAATTGCGCTGACTTGGAAAATTAATTAAAAAAAATATGTGTAACAAAAAATTATGAAAAAATATCCATCCCCTAGATATTGGTGTGAAAAATTTGCATTTTAAAAATCAAAATTTTATCCTATCTATAAAAAAAGTTATGTGTGTTGAAGTGAACATCACTTTTTTAAAAATGCTGATTAGTAGAAAAAATAGAAGTTATTAAAAATTACATAAAATGATTCACAATTTTTTTTAATTTTTTTTAAACATCTCAATTAGAATCTACACCAAATATCTAACAAATAACAAGTTTGATTCATCTTCAAAACCTTAATGTTTTAGCTGCTATAGGTGTAAGAAAGTGAATGTCTGGTGAAAAATCCCGATTTTAATGTCAAGTTTGGCCAAAAACTGTAACCCATTATTATTAAGGATCACCCTCATAGTTCTATATAGATTTTGATCACTGAGGGGAGACCCATCATCTTTTCTCAAATGAAAACTAGTTACCATATGAGTATTTACAGGTTTTCAATCTTCCATACAATTTTTTTTCAACATCTCTTTGACATAATTTTCTTGAGAAATAAAGATACCATCATCTAGCTAAGCAATTTGAAGACCAAGAAATAAGGATAACTCACCTATCATAGACATTTCAAATTCCTTTTGCATTTCATCAGAAAACTTCTTGCACATTTCATCATTTCCACCAAAGATTATATCAACATATACAACTATCAAAATTCTTTCATCCTCAATTTGGAAGTAAAGATTACTATCCATGATACCTTTTTTGAAACCTTGTTGAAGCAAGTACTTGTTCAACCTTGAATACCAAGTCCTAGGAGCTTGTTTGAGACCACACAATACCTTTTGCATCTGTACACGATGTTTGGGTCTTCTAATAACCAGAATCTCTTAGGTTTCTCTATGTAGACTTCTTCATCCAAATCTCCATTTGGGAAATCTGATTTGACATTCATTTGGTATAATTTGAAGTCCTTGTGGTTGAAAATGAAAGAAACATTATGATTGCTTCCATTCTTACTACTAGAGAAAATTTCTCCCCAAAATCAATTCCTTCTACTTGTGAATAGCCTTACATACCATTCTTTCTTTGTTTCTTACAACTTCTCCATCTTCATTCAACTTATTCTTGAATACCCACTTAGTTCCTATCACATTCTTGTCTATGGGACTTTTGAACCAGTTCCCAAGTTTGATTCTTCTCAATATAATTCAATTCTTATTCCATTTCTTGTATCCATCCTTCATCCTTGCTAGCATCAACAAATTTTTTTGGTTCTATCTTTGATAATAAACATAATTTTAATTATTCAATTGTCCTTGCAAGCCTTCTCCTGGTTAGTACTCCTTCATTCTTATCTCTAGTAATCCAATATTCTAAATGATTCTTTTGAACATACTTGATAGGAGTCTTACTATGCTTTTCTATTGTTTCTTATTTTTCAACTTCTTCTTCCAAGCATGGAGGTGCATCAGATTCACAATCCTCAATTTCATACATATTTTGATGTAAATCTTCATTAACCTTAACATTTTTAATTTCAACTATCCTTTCTAGTCTTTTTTTGTAGCACTTATATGCTTTACTCTGAGATGAATATCCAAGGAAAATACCTTCATAAGCTCTTGAATCAAACATCCCCAAAACATCTTCATCTCTTTTTATTTAACATTTTCTTCCAAAGATTCTAAAATACCCGATAGTTGTTGGTCTTCCATGCCATAACTTATATGGGGTCTTAGTACTATTCACCCTTAATAATACTCTATTGAGAATATAGATTGCAGTATGAACTACCTCTTTCCAATAAACATCAAGAAGATTTTCTTCCTTCAACACGGTCCTTTTCATCTCTTGAATAGTCTTATTCTTTCTTTCCACTACCTCATTTTTTTGAGGAGTTCTAGTAGAAGATAGATGCCTCTTTATTCCATGTTCTTCACAAAAATCATAAACTCATTTGATGTGAACTCACCTCCTAATTGGACCTCAAACACTTGATTTTAGCATTTACTTCATTTTCAGCCATTGATTTGAAAATATTGAATCTACTAAAATATAGACTTATCTTTTAAGAATGTAACCCATGTCATCCTAGAGAAATCATCAATAAAAATCATGGAATACATTTCTCCCTGAAGACTCTTTATTCTAGTAGGTCCACACAAATCAGTATGAATCAACTCCAATGGTCTAGAAGAAGAATACTCTTTAGACTTGAAACTTATCCTTGTCCACTTTCCTAACTGACATTCCTTGCACAAAGTACTTACAAACTGGACTAGATCTTAGGCATATCTCTTACCACATGTGATGAACTGATCTTCACAAGGTTGTGAAAATTGATGTGTCCCATTCTCCTATGCCAAATCCAACATTCACTTGTTTGTCCCAAAATAAAACTTCTCCCATTGGAATCGTTTAGACTATATATGTATCCATTAGTCCTAGATCCTTCTACCACCAATTCTATAGACTTTCCTTTTCTAATTTCACATCCTCTTTCATTGAATATGAGATTGTATCCTTTGTTGCACATCTGACTCACACTAAAAAGATTGTGCCTAAGACCTTTAACATAAATAACATCTTTTGTCTTGTGCTTTACATCAATACTTTTTGTACCTTTTCCATAGATCTTTATTGAAGTATCATCTCCAAGCTTGACTATACCTCCATTCCACTTCACAAGGTTGATAAAATTGATCATGTCCCTTGTCATGCCATTGGAACAACCACTACCAATCACCCAAAAATTTTCCTCATATTTTGCATGAAAAGAAGTCCACATAATCCTTGAATCTTTAGTTTCATCTTCTATCTTCTTAGTAGCCATGAACATGATTTCATCCTCATTATCCATACCGTTGGATTCCTCATCATTTGAAGAGCAAGAATCTTTCTTGGAGTAGAGACTCATTTTAAAATTATTTATTTTAGAATCTTTATTTCTCTTTTTAGTAACTTTTAAGGGAAATTTAGAAGCAAATTGACCAATCTCTCCACACTTAAAACATTTGAAAGGTACCTTACCTTTGTACTTGTTGATACTCCTCTTCAACTTCCTTACAAAGTTTTCTTCTTCATCATCGTCACTACTTAGATCA
This sequence comes from Sequoia sempervirens, assembly GCA_007258455.2. NCBI lineage: Eukaryota > Viridiplantae > Streptophyta > Pinopsida > Cupressales > Cupressaceae > Sequoia > Sequoia sempervirens. Next base: position 23,682 of record VDFB02264347.1, on the reverse strand, counting down.
TATGCTACATACTTCTCCTTCTTATTGGCTTTGAAAGCTACTTCCTTCATTGGAGCTTCTTTGATAAACTCTCTCATTTCATAAGCAGTGAGAGCACCATACAATTCATCCATTGAAAATTTATCTAAATCTCTAGCTTCCTCTATAGAAGATACTTTAGGATTATAAGCTTTAGGAAGATATATCAGTACCTTTTTAACCACCACCAGTTCTTTTAGTTCTTCACCAAGTCCTCTGATTTCATTGACCACATCATCTACCCAGAGCAAATATGCTGCAATATCTTCATCCTTTGACATTTTTTAGGTTCTCAAACTTTCCTCTATAGATGTGCATCTTGGCTTGTTTTACTTTAATGTCTCCATAGATGCCACTAAGCTTTTCCTAGACCTCCTTTTCTGACTTGTAGTGCATTACTTTTATAAGTTCAGAGTCTTCTATCCAACTTAACATATATTTTTTATCCTTTCAATTGTTCTCATAGGCCTTGACCTCTGTCAAATCAATTATTGGAGTAGCAAGAGTAATAACCATCCTTGACTGATTTCCAAACACCAAACCCTAAAGAGGTTAGATAGGTTTCCATCTTGAATTGCTAGAAATAAAATTTTGTTCCATCAAACCTAGGCACCTTGTGAGACCCTTCTTGTGCCATCCTGGATCTTCCTCAATTTGTTAGACTTATTCTAAGGAACTTGGCTTTGATACCAAATGTTGAACACATCAAAATATTGAGAAGGGGTGGGGATGAATCGGTATTCTATCAAAACTCACACCTTCCAAAACAAACAAACACTTTAAAATCTACTACATAAACATAAAAATGAAAGATGAAGCTAATGCACAACACAACACCAGATATACGTGGAAAATCCCACAAGGGAAAAACCACAGTGATAAAATATTCTAGGAGCTACTGTCCTAATCTAGTCTCACAAGATGAACAAAATTTACAACTTTGTTTTAGGTCTACAATCCAAGGAAGCTACAACTCCCTGATTATAGTTTTAGGGTTACACTCAAGGAAGCTACAACTCCTTGATCTGAGCACACACTTAGAAATGATTACAAAATAATAGTCCTTCCATTGTCTGAAACTGGCAATTAAGCTCACTCTCTTTTGATGAATGCAATTTTTCTTTGCAGACTCTCCAAATTTCTTCTTAGTTGCATACTAGTTCATTGCTTTCAACAATTATGAAGTTATAGCCTTTGACTCACTACCTCCAAAAAAAAATTAAGCACACTTGTTCACATGCCCTGTCATAGGGATATGATAAAATGAAATCAAACATGATCCACCACAAGAACTCTTTTTTATTTTAGTCACTTACACAATCATCATCATCATGATACCCTAGATCAACTATGTTTACAATTTATACATGATATTACATTGATTACATTTCACATGTCGACCTACAACAAAAAAAATATTACATCTATAAGTCAGCTAGGGATAAAACAAAAAACATGAAATGTGTAGAGTGCAAGACCCAAAATACTACATGCAATACCAAGAGGAAAATGACTTGTAGATTCCAATACACACTTAACCTAGTCCCAAAATAGTCTTTACAACTTTGATCTTCTATAAAAACCATCCACATGCTTTACAAATACAAATTATGTCAGCCATAAACAATAAAATATGTAACTTGTAGCAGGTCATCCTTCACATCCATTGGTGATACACAAGAATGATGAAACATTAATTGGGTTTCTCATAGATGAGTTAGCATGACCCATACGACACCGTTAATCACTCCTTAGGATTTTCTCAAACTTGAAATTGTGGTGCACACCATCAACATACCTTAGTCAACCTCAACAAGAGCATAAGCCAACAAAAAATTCATTCTAGACCACATCCTATACCAGAGAAGCTAGAAACCACTTTGCAGAACATCAAAAAGAATTACATGATATTCAAGAACACTCTCATACAACCATTTCATAACTTCATACAACAAGCTGGCACAAGCCAACAAACATTGAAACTAGTCTCTGGATAACACAGTCTGGTACACTATCACTTTTAACTTTATTTGTGGAAGGATTATTGACATGAAACTTTGGATATACCACCTTCACATCTCAATGAACTTAACTTATAATCCACACAACCATATCTTCAAATGTGGAGATATGAAGAGCTATCCTTTACACCTCTGAGATCATCCTCATAGAATCAACACAGTCTACAATCTGCCACTCTCAAAAACACCTTCAGAAACACCTTTCTAATAACTCAAATGATTTGAAACTTGGATCACACATGCCTTGATACAATAGAAAGCTATCCTCCAAACCGTAAGAGAAAAACATCATTAGCGGAGAAATGCAAAGCATTTCTCAGAGACTCTAAAAACCAAACAACTAAATTGCAACATTGTCCATACAACTTGACATCAATGACAACCAAACTAAAACACTTTGAAGCATTAAAAATATACAAGAATTAAATTTATTTTTGTACCTTAATCATTATCAATATTGATTCATAATAAATTTCACTCACTTCTGATAAGAAATTATAAATTCTCTATGTAAATTAATCATGATCATTTAGCATTTTATATTTTTGCCACCCACCCTATGATTTCGTACAAACTTACCAACACATTCACCAAAATGAATCATACAAAATTTTTAAATATCTTTTCAAACTTCAAAAATCAATTCCTGCATTTTAAACCAAGGCTTTATGTTCTCATTTTTGAACGTTCAAGGTGGCAAAGCTACTATATATATTAAATATCAAATACAAACAAATTTTTTATATTAAAATATTTTCATTATCGACTTCCACACAAGATAGCATTAGTAAATGAGATTGGTGGTGAAGGATCATGATGAAGGCCCTTAACCTAGTGTTTAATCAAGAGGTGAATTGAATTGATCAAATTAAAAGGAGAATGAAAAGGGCATCACTTAAATCCTTCCTCCAAAACTCCATACTCAATAGAGATTCATTTGTTGTATCATAGACCAGACCATTCCTCATAACAAATAGGGCAAGAGCTAGCACTGAAAAAGAAGCTAGTTCAACTTTGGGAAAGACTCCACCAACAAAGGCTAACCCAAATTCAAAATTATAATGCTCAAGTGTCAACTTCAACAAAGAAAGAGAGTAAATGAAAGGTTGAAAATAACATATTTCCAACATCTTTACCAACTCTTTATCCATCAAGATTTCCATGCAATTGGATAAGAAAGTAGAAGCTACCCTAGAAACTAGAGCCTGGGGGTTGTTTTCAAGTTGTTACTTACCCATAATTGTTCTAATAGCCTCCTCAACAATCACACAAGGAATAGTGAATACCTTACCCAATTTTTCTTATCATATGCATTATTATTTTTTTCTCCCAAAAACATTTGAGTAGCATGTCACACCATGAAGACTCTATAATATCACAATGAATCACTAGATAGAGAAGAGAGAAAGTAAATATGTTATAAAGGATACAAAGAACATTTGGCGAAGTATATATAAATTGAAGACATAAATACTCAACCCTTCAACATTTAATTCACCACAAGACACATATGTTGATGTGACATAATGTTATTAAAAAACTACTAAAAATTGACTTTAAGTGTTTTAATAACACATGTAATAAAAGGTCAACCGTTGATCTTTGCAAATATAATGTCTCTATGGTGATTTCAAATGCTTGAGTTTACAAGTTTAACGCTCTAAACAGTTCATTCTAGAATGCAATTGTAGCCATTTATTGAACATTCATTGAACGGTGAAATATTTTTATACATTAATTTTAATTTTGCTTGAGTATATATTACTAGCATATATATTACTTGTGTGAACCATGATTCCTTCTTTTTGGAGGCAATGCCACTAGCATCTAGATTCAGGTAGAGTACTTTGAAACATTAAAAATATATGATAATTAAATGGCTTGTTGTACCTTAATCATTATCAATATCAACTCACAATAAATTTTTCTCGCTTTTGATCATAACTTATAAATTTTCAAAGTAAATTAATCATTATCATTTAGCATTTGATATTTTTTCCACCCACACTATGATTTTTCACAAACTTACCAACACATTTGCCAAATACTTGATTTATAGTAAAAATATTTATATAATTCACCACTGAAGTTATTTTAATGGTTTGCATACAAGTTTAATTTGCCAACAAAAATATTTTATTTGTTTGAATACAAGTATAATTTTCCAAAGAAATATTTTATTGGTTTGAATACAAGTTTAATTCATCAACAAACTTATGTTAATGGTTTGCATACAAGTTTAATTGCCAATAGAGTTATTTTTTAGTTTCAATAAAAGAATAGTTCACCAAGATTTTCTACAAACGTCTAGTGATTAAAAAATATTTTCCAATACAATTAATATTTTTTCCAAAAAAATAGATTCACCAATAAAATTAATATTTTTAAGAAATAATGCAATATTTTCCATGGTTTTGTATGTTTACATAGGGGAGTTTCTTAAAGTTGTTCCTAATAGCATGAATACAAAATTTATGGAGAGATTGAATGACTAAAAGATGAGTGTTTTATAGCTTTTAGTGATATTTGATCAATGGTGTAGGATGTTTCGAGAGATCAATGGATGAGAATATTTGTGAGATCATGAGGAATGTGTAAGCAACATGTGTCAGGATGAAGGGTTGTAATGATGAGTTAAATGAATGCATGAATTAGAGAGATGACTGCATGGGTGGATGGAGTGGATATAAATAGATGACATTTTTAGAGGAATGGAAAAGTCAAACTAAATAAATTGAATAATTTATTTAATTTTAGAGGAAATATTAGTTAATTATTTAATTATGATATATGAGAGGAATGCATGATTTAGTTAAATAATTAAAAAATATTTAATCAATGTGGATGGAAGAATAATTAAAAAATATTTAATTATTAGTGATGAAGAGGTTGATGGGGATGATGATGATAAATGATGATGTTTTGGATGAAATGAATTAATCATTTTTAGGTGTTTACATTTTTCTCTTGTTTAAGACAATGCACCATGTTGTGTTGTTTCAAAGACATGTTGCTCACATAAAAAAATTAGGTGATGATGTGCCTCAGTGGATTGAGGGATGAAGGTTGGATGGTTGGTTTCCCCCTCGATAAATCAGTCGAAACAATTAAATTTCAGGTTGAGCTCATGCTAGGTAAAAAAGGTAGGTTTAGTATGGAAGATTAAGGTTAAGAGTGAAAATTTGAATTTTGGGATGAAGATGAGTTGGTATGGAAAAATAAATGAGATAGAATGTAAGACAATGAAGAACAAAGGATTCCTTTTTATCAAATATAGAATAGTGAAAGCTATGAGTTGGTAATGGGGTGGATGAGGGATATCAAATAGACAAGTGATAATGGGATGGAAAAGTGTTTTTTCTTTTGATTTTGGTTATGCTAAAATATATAAAGAGAATCCTTATTTTGATATAGAAAGTGGATAGTATGGATCAAGGTATGAGGAACTAGGGCGATGGTGTATCCATTGTATGGAATTTGACTCTGTAAACATAAAGATAATCCTTATTCATACCAAACATATGAAAACCTTGTTTGAATGTGTGATAGAATAAGAATTAGAGCATGATAGTCCTAGTGCAGAAAGGGTATGAAAAACTTGATATGCAAAGGATGTTTGTTATTCAAGAAGCTACCTTGACACACACAAGGAAAATATTTACCATGGTAGAATTATAAGAACGTCCCACAAACACAACATATGAAAGCAATGACCATGCCCCTTTTTGTGCTCCTGTAGACATACCATGATATTGATAGATCAAGGTGGCTTCAAGTAAGCATTGGAAGGAAACATAAATATAAATAAAAAAGAAAAGATTGAATGAAAAACTATATCATAGCCATTATATTGTTGCAAGATGGTGTGTCCCTTGGTCTTCTTGGTACAATGCGATGCTTAGGTTTGTGGCATGGCTTAACCGCCTCCCTTGGATCTTGTATAAATATGGTGGTTGTATTGGGCATTAATAGGTCAATCTTTTGGTGCAACAACAACCATCAGTATTAGAGACGAGGTCACGGGTTTGAACCCCTCGCTTGCGTTGGGGGGGATTGTTGCAAGATGGTGTGTCCCTTCGTCTCCTTGTTACAACGTGACACTTAGGTTTGTGACATGGATTAACTAGCTCCCGTGGATCTTGTATAAATCTGGCTGTTGTATTGGGCATTAACAAGTCAATCTTTTGGTGCAACGACAACCACCAATGTAACATATATCTCTTGCCAAAAAGAGTGTAAATGTTATCCCATATTGTGCATATTGTAGGAAAGATGTATTTGTTAAGGCACGGATTTGGATGATAATTCAAATGATTAGGAAATAGATATGTAGGCACCAGGTTGATTCAACTATGATCTTAGCTTGTGATTTCTTATGAAAACTTGATGTTTTTCTATGATGCATAGTTTATTTTTTCTTGAGTGTCAAGTCTAGGGTGATGATGATTTATTATAGATGGGGTGGATGGTGTTGTGTATGTTTCTGGATATCAAAGTCCATGTTTTCTAGTTTATTGATGGAAGATGATGATGAAAATGATAACGGTGAAATTATTAGGGTGATGATTTTGATGGTGATGAAGGGATATGAATGTGTAGGGATATCAAAGACCTTTTGAGATCTTGTCACTAGCCAAGCTAAATTTGATTGATTAATTGCTAATAGTGATACCATTTTCGATAATAAAAATAATGCAAATATTTTGTTGTTAACAATAAGAACACAATGATTGGGAAGAATACATCTCAATCATGATTTCTTGGATAAAATGGATCAAGATTTGTAGCAAGGCTAGGAACACAATTGATAGATGGTTTGATATCATGCTAGAGCATAGAAGAGATGAGATTGAATGGTATTTTTGTATTGTAGGTGATGGAAGAGAGTTTGAAAGAAAAATTATTCATGGAATGGCATCGAAAAATGCTCAAAAGCATTTTTGTTTGTTTTTCAAGATATTTGATTTTTTAGATTTTTTTAGATTTTGAAATATGTGATTTTTTTGTATTTTTGGAATATGTGATTTTTTGGATTTTTGATATATTTGATGTCTTTTGGATTTCTTGAAAGGTTTCTAAATGTTATGTGCCTAGGGATATGATATTAGAATTTATTTTGATGGATGGAGATTCTGAAATGTAGCACACATCCCTTAAGTTAGTCATATTGAGTCATGCGAATAGCTTGTGTAATTAATTATATCAGGAGTTGAGTAGGCCTTCATTAGGATTATCCCTCCATTGTATTATTAGGAGGTCTATATAAAGGAGGTGATTATCAATGTAAGATATGTGTGAAGTATGATATTGTATTTGAGATTTCTTGGAGATATAGCATGGAGTGGCTTCTTCCATAAGAAGTATTGAATGGTGGTATCCTACCTCAAGGGTGTACTCTATTTTGGCATATATTGGATATTAAGGAAATTGGCCCAAAATTATCTCTAGTGCTGTGTGAGATCCATATTTTGCATTATATTATTTCCATTATTATATGTGTGGGATTTATCAAGTGGTATGAGAGCATCAATTTGGGAAAAAGTGGATTGAAACCCTAGTTTTTGAAGATTCACCTATAATTTTTAAATAGATACAAATTTTCAGCATTTTTTTTTACTGAAGTTGCAAGATAATATAAGGAAGCTATAGTCTAAAAATTGAGTCTTTATCATCACTATTTTGCGAGTTATTGCAATTTTATGATTTTCATAAATCGCCTTATAAGCCACAAATCAAGGTATTTTTCTATTTTTTTTACAATTTTGGAAAGGGAATCAAAATTTATTAGGGGTTTATTAATTTAATTTTTTAATTTGAGACTGACTTCATCATGCATTAGTCGTATCAAAGTTGGGTCAATTGAATGGTTATCTATTGAAAGCATTTTTTTCTTAATCACTAGTTTCAATGGAGATTATTACTTTTGATGGAAGCGGTGATACATTAGAATGGTGGTACAAATATAAAATATCTCATGAAAAATCTTTTGTATGGAAAATATACTTTCATTATTGTTTAAGAGGTGAAGATAGACAATGGTATGAACCATTGTATGAGGATATCTCTTCCTTATATGAACTAGAAAAAAATTTCTTAGATAGATGGGCTCCAAAAGAAGAAGAAGAAGAAGATGATGAAGAAAATAAAGAGGAGCAATACAATAAAGAAGAGGAGGAAGAAAATGAAGAAGAGGAGGAAGCAAACGAAGAAAAGGGAGAAGAGGAGGAAGAAAATAAAGAAGAAAAAGGAACACGAATCAACTATGGATGGTTAGATGACTGGTCGTGGAATCATATTTATAATAAATTGTGATAGTCATACTATTTAGCTTCTTCTCATGTTTCAAGGATGAAACATCTCAAGGAGGGATGACATGTTATGTACCTAGGGATATGATATTATAATTTTTTTAGATTGATGGAGATGTCGATATGTAGCACACATCCTGTCACATCCCGGTTAGAAGGACCCCTCTCATGTGGGCACGGTTAGTAAAATAAATAAAAGCCTGAAAAAAATAAAAATTGTGGAGTTCATGACCTTTTTCTATGAATGACCCAACAAACATTGAGGATGTTATAAATATGGAGCCATCTACCCCTCTCACGGTAAGAGAGAACTCAAATTAAATGTGAATGGTGCAAGTATGTTGTGCAGGCTGCACAGTCAAAGAAGGCATGGTGCGGATGAAACAAAAGAAGTCTTCGTGCCATTAAATGAGTATGGCGACCCATTACTTGGCACAAAAATGTTAGGTCATGTAGAAGTGGAGACTCATTAACCACTAAAACCCCACAACCCCATATCTATTCATTGAAGCTTTGATTGGGAAAAAAGATAAAAGAAATTGCGCAGAAAGAGTATAAAATGGCACACAGTGAGGGAAAGAGAATAAAATGGAGGTGTAAAAGCCAACTTCCATGGCAGTTGCCAACATTGTCACTACCTGAGCAAAAATGAGAGCTTTGGAACATGGTTATGGATGCCCATGAATCACGATGGGAGGAAAAAGGAAAGTCAGGAAAGGATGTAGACATAAGCCAAGGTGAAAGCATGAAGACACGAAAAAATGGAAGGGGAAATGCCTCAAAGAAATGTGGTCTCGTGAACTGTAAGGGGTTGCAAAAAATGCACAAGATGATATGTTTGAAAGGCTTTAGAACCTGAAGCAAATGCTATTGATAGTTGTGAAAGCCACGTTTTACAACCTTAGCCATCATTCTCCTTGTCTAAGCCAAGAGGAAGGTCTGTAATAAGCTATGAATTCCCATCAAAGTCAAGAAATAAGGAAATGCGCAGGAGAAAAGACAGAGGAAAAGGTAGAGAGAGGATGTCGAGGGAGAAGGTAGGCGGTAGGAGAGAAAGATAATAGAAGAATTTATGGAAGAACCTAAGGGAAGCAACTAGATCACGTAAATAGATGGGACAATAGTGCAAAACAGAGGAATGTTGGCACTGCAAAAATTCACCTTACGTGAGAGGAACACAAGAAGGAACCTGGAAGGAGCCTGGCACCTAGAAATTCAAGGCAATGGAAGATAGATTTTAGTGCCCACCCCATAAACTTCTTTGACATCATTCTTGAAGCTAAGTATACTCTGCAATTAATCAATTAGAGCAGTTTTAAATTACTCTTGCAACCAAAAAGATTAATTTAGGATGGTTAAATAATTTTTATGATAAATCACATATAACTTGATATTGAGTTACAATTCAAGTAATAATAATGATAAAGAAAAGACAATTCCTCTTCCCTTATACATAGTTTAGAACTGTGTCCAATTTATGGAAGTTTAAAAGAAGGCACGTGAGTAGTTGATAGAATGCCTCCAAAAAAAAAAATGTGGCCTTGAGTATTACCCAGGGTAGGGTATGTTCCAAATGAGTTGCAAAAGACACACCTTAGAAATATGGGATTAGATGAAGGCTAACCTCTTATTTATTTGCACTTGATTAGAGTTCAAGAAGAGGGTGCAACATGTAGAAAATCATGACTAAAGAGGATTTCTATTATATTTTATAAATGACAGGAGCCACTTTCTATCACCATCGCATCTACATGCTTTTGAGTAGAATTTAATGAAGAAGAAATTATATTCAAACTCTCTTGAATATGTTCAAAAGGTTATACATTTTTTTGGCAGCTTGAAGCATGAAATTGGAATTGTCTAATGTCGTAGTAAAAAATGACTAAATAAAAGTGATTTATGTTTATTTGTGAAAGATTGAATACTTGTAAATTAAATATTACTTTTTAATGATTTTAAAGGAAATTAACTTTCTTTATAAGTAATTGGGAATCAAAACCTAGAGGTGACCAATATTAGGATGGTGCTCAAGAACTTGAAAAGTTGGAATTATGAGAAGTCCTCAAACCAAGAATTTACTATAACTAAGGGGTTAAATTATTTGAATATCCAAGTGATAGGAATTTTGAGTAGACATTGAGTTCATTACATCTCTATGTTGAGACTTTAACTAAACCAAGGTGGCAAGAGTCCTAGATTGGATTTTAGTTGCAAGATAACCTTATAATATGAAACACGTTAATATGAGCCTTGACACTTGGTTGCATAATATTGTATACAAGGGTGACTGTTTATTGGCACTACTACTTTACCTTCTTAAACATATCCTTAATATTGAATCTTGATACTTTCGATAATATATTAAAACAATGGTAAATGCTTTATATGATAGTTATCAATCTCTTTGTTACAAGAACCTGTATATTGAAATTATTATTATACTCTTAATGAATCCTAATATAAACTATATACCAAATGCAAGGCAACTAACGTTAGTTTGACAATGCGATTGAGATTGAGTTATGAGACAAATCTTATGTAACATATCTTGAAACCTTACTAATGAACATTAAGATTAAGGTTAGACTAAATGACCAGTATGAATAAACTATATAGTTTATTAACTAGACTGACAAAAGAATATTGGGGTTGTTGGGTAAGATAAAAGAATCTAGAAGATCAAGATTATTGTTAGTAATATTATTAAGGGGATTATGTTTTCATATATTGGTTTAATGAATATTGTGTTGCCAACTTTCTTATGTAGGATTCTGGCAATGATTATAACTAAAACAAGCTCATAAGTACTATTGTATTTCCTTCAAAGATATGTATTGACTCCCTTGAGTCTAAGAACCTCAATATTGAACATATTTTATGAATTTCAAATGGAAGTGGCTTCCTATGGGTTTGTGTGAACCAAGGTAATTTAGTGATGTGTAATAAGCCTTACCCCTAAGTTGACAAGAGAAAACCTTGGTTTGTTGGCAACTCAAGGGAAGAAAATTGAGAGGAGGGGGTGAATCAGTTGTCACCGAATTTCAAACTTATTCAACTTATTAACCTTATTCTCAGATCTGATCATTAATCATGAAAGCATAAATGAACAACACATCAAAATCACACATAACACCAAGATTTTTACATGAAAACCTTGTTAGGGGAAAAACCACAGTGGTCAGTCCACAAGATTATACCCTGTTAAAAGTATAAGGAATTATGAATGGGGAATGCACATGCATTCAAGCACACTGCCTAGAGCTCACCGCTCAAATACAAAATAGGCTTATTTCCCAAAGGAAGACACACTGTCTTACATAAAGGTTTTGATTAAATCCATCATATTTTGAACTAAGAAAAGTAGCATCTGCTAATGCCTGGTTACAGTTTCGATTAGGCACATAAACACTTCTTCACTCTTCTTCTCTCTCTTCTCTACCTTCAAATGATCTGAACTTTATTCGCACACAGGACTCTTACACTTCACACACACACACAAACACCTTCAAATGATAAAACAATCACTCTTATATATCTGCAACAATAAATTACATCGCTATAAGTTGGCTCCAAAGAAATAATAAAACGAATATAAAAAATTGGCCCAAATCAATAAAGATTATTCATGCAAATCAACCAAGGTCAACCACAACATAGTGAAGACCGAAAATAGAATCCTCAAACATGGACCACTTCAATTAATTACTCCTCAAAGATCCACAACACACTTCAACACCTTGTTGACCGAGAAAATGAAAAACATGAACACACAAGAGAAAATATTGAATCACAAGCACAATTATCAATGCGGACGTGCAACGCAAATAGAGCACAAACTAGAAACATCCAAAATCATCATGAAACATCAGAGAAGCATCCGCAACAACTGAACTTACTGGAATCATATGATCTTCATTCAGGAACACAAACTGAAGTAACAAAAAAACTGTCAGAATACAAATCTTCATAACTCAATCAAATCTTCATGTGGATCTTTGAAACTTGACGTGGATAAGCTAGATATACTCAACAAAAAACCCTTTAGTCCATAACCTCTAAACAACAACATACTAATCACACCAACAAAAAAAACTTTACTTGACCACTAACAACTTGTAGCACTTCTTATTACAATTTTCTCAATATCCTTGACATATATAGCTTCTAATGCAACAATGCTAATAGTGTTGACATCAATGACAACCACATATCATAAACACAACACAACATCCAACAATCTCCCCCTTTGACATTGATGGCAACACATGATGTGAAAAATGCCATCAACACAACTACGCTTACTCCCCCTTAGGTTCTGACTCTTCTTTCCTCAACTCTTCTCCCCACAAAGATTTTTCACATTGCTCTTCTCCCCCTTTGACATTAATGGCAAAGATTTCTTCTATACAAGCTCTGAACCACATATCTGAACACCTAAACTTTTGAACATCTGACTACTCTCTCTGAGTAGTAGGCACCGCAACATCAATTCAGATCAAAATATGATCATGAAATGCACGGATTGATGCAAATAAATGCATCCTTAGTTATGATTAGGAGGGGTAATAACTCCTAACTTCCCTCTGAGATACTCAAAAGTATCCTTAAGCAACGGCTTGGTAAATATGTCTACAATTTGCTCCTTAGTAGGCACATACTCCAATCTAACTTCCTTTTCACTTTTTCTCTCTCAAAAAATGAAACTTGATAGATATATGCTTGGTCTTGGAATGCAACATCGGATTCTTAGAAATGTTAATAGCACTTGAGTTATCACAGAATATAGAATAGGCTCATCATACACAACTCTGATATCCTTCAACATCTGTTTCATCCATAGTACTTATTATAATTATTAGCAACAACAATGTATTCTCCTCTGCAGTAGATAGAGAAATAGCATTCTACTTTTTGCTTAACCATGAATCAACTTCTTTCCCAAGAAAAATGCTCCACCACTAGTACTTTTCCTATCATTCAAATATCTTTCCCAATCAACATCAGTAAAGGCACTCAACGTAAGATCATCATCTTTAGGATACCATAAACCAAAATCAACTATCCCCTTCAAGTATCTAAAAATCCTCTTCACAACAGTCACTTGAGATTCTTTAGGATCAACTTGAAATATAGCAACAATACATACAACATTCATGATATCAGGCCTAGTTTGAGTCAAATAAAGAAATCCACCAATCATTGATTTGTATCTATTTGATTTTCCTTTAGAGAATCATCATCAGTTGTCAACTTGCATTGATCACCATAGGTGTACCAACTGGCTTTAAATCTTCCATACCAAATTTCTTCATCAATTCTTTCACATACTCAGATTGAGATATAAAGATCCCTTAATCTAACTGAGTAATTTGCAATCCCAAGAAGAATTTCATCTCTCCAATTATTGACATCTCAAACTCATTTTTCATCTCATTAGAAAACTTCATACACAAGCTATCATCTCCTCCAAATATGATATCATCAACAAAAACTTCCACAATCAATCTTTATCATCATTCCTAAAATATAGGTTACTATCAGCAGTACCTTTCTTAAATCCAAGCTTCACCAAGTACTTATCTAATTTGGCATACCATGCTCTAGGGGCTTGTTTGAGTCCATACAATGCTTTCTTCAATCGGAAAACCATATCTCCCTAATCAATCAACTAGAATCCATTAGGTCGTTCAACATACACTTCTTCTTCCAATTCACCATTTAGAAAAGCAGACTTGACATCCATTTGATAAACTTTGTAGTCTTTGTAAGCAGCATAAACAAGAAACAATCTCACAACTTCAATTCTAGCAACAGGGGAAAAGTTTTCTTCAAAATCAATACCTTCCATCCCATGAGTGTCCCCTACATACCAGCCTTGTCAGAGTTTCTAACCACTTCAATCTTGTTCATTCAATTTTTTCTGAAGACCCATTTTAGTTCCAATTATATTCTCTGTCCTTAGGTTTGGGGAACAAGAATCCATGTATCATTCTTCTCAATTTGTTGTAGTTCCTCTTTCATTGCTTCAAACCAATGTTCATCTTTGCATGCTTCATTTACATTGTTAGGCCCAGTCTTTGAAATCAAACAATATTCTTCTGCAATCTTTCTCCTAGTATAGACACTTTTGTTCTGTCACCAATAATTTTGATTCTCCTAACATTCAAACCCTCACACCTAGCTCCTTAGAATGTTCTCTCAACTCTTAGGACCCTTCCTGATCTCTTCCTGCTCTTTCTACCAGTTTCTCCTTCCTCTTGATCTTCTTGATTCACCGAAATGATTTGGACTTGACTTGAGTTCTGACCTTTGTTTGTACTGCCATTCTGATCATCAGAATCATATCCATAGGTTCTAGATAGTGCAACTATGTTCCCAAATAACCTTTTAACATTTGCACTTTCAACCATTTTCACCTCTTATTGTAACACCTAAGTAGGTCTTTTACTTTAGTATAGTACAACCTGTGAAAGATTCCCTTCTATCACTCCTGGCATCAAACTCTTTCCTATATCTTCATCTCTTCTGGATATACCACTGCTCCAAAGATCTTGTGAAATATCTAATAGTAGGTTTCTTGACTACCCATAGCCTGTATGAGTCTTACTTAGTGTCACCCTTTGATTTAAAAATTTTAGTTAAGTGTGTGTACACAACAATGCCCTACAACTTCTCTCCTGTGATATGAGGTACATTTCCTCTGAACATCATGGTTCTAGGAGCATCTAGAACTATTTATATTCTTCCTTTCCTCAGAACTCCACTGCTTGAGGGGTCCATAGTGAAAATAATCAAGCTTTTATTCCATGCTCTTCACAAAAAGAATTAAACTCACCAGAAGTGAATTCACCACCTCTATCTGATCTCAGACATTTAATCTTCAGACCTATCTCTTTCTCAACCATAGCCTTAAAGATCTTGAACTTTTCCAAAGCTTCAGATTTCTCCCTTAAGAAAGTGGCCTACATCATCCTTGAATAGTCATCAATGAGCAACATGAAGTGCACTCAGACTTTTGTAAACTTCTTGTTCTGTTGTGACTACAAATCAGTATGCATAAGATCCAACAAATCCATTTGAATTTTTTTGTTTACTTCAAAATGAAATTCTTGTTTTCTTTCCTAATTGACATTCTTTGCATATGGAATTAATAGGTTTCATTAGCTTAGGAAGATCTCTCACAACCTTAATGGAACTTATCTTGACAATATTATCAAAGTTATCAGTGACATTATCTCTCAAGTGCCATACAAACCAACTTTCTTAATAATTTGAGTAATCACACAAATTTCTTTTTGCTTTTCAGTAGTAATTCTCAAGGGAAATATTGTCTCTTTTTGTTTTTAAAATTTGATGCAATCACATTTCCCAAAATTTTCAATATTTTGTACTTACCATCCAATGAACTCAAGATTGTATCCCTTATCAACCATTTGACCAACACTCAAAATATTATGCTTCAATCCTTCCACATATAAAACATCATCAATATTATGCTTATCATCAAGATAAATGCATCCTCTTCCACGGATCACAAATTTACCAGCTTATCACCAAACTTCACAACAACATCATAATTTCCACAATTCACAAACCTTAATTTTATCTCCCATCATATGATGAGAACAACCACCGCCACCACCTATCATCTATCTTTCTCTCAACTTGGAGAATAGGGATTCTCCTACATTTGTACAACTAGTAGATTTTAGTGGTGATACTATTTCCTTTGGATAGCAATGCAAAACACAATTCATCTTCACTTCTATTCTCATTTATTAGATTCATCTGTGAGTATATAAACAATTTATTTTAAATTCTACCTTGTTAAATATTGGCTTTGAAACTCTCAGACAATCTTGATGCAAAATGACCTATCTTATTGTAAGAGAAACATTTAATAGGAAGCTTTCCTTTATACTTACCTTGTCCTCTAGATTCTCTTTTCACAATCAATGCTTCAAGTTCTTCTAGCTCTCTCCATCGTGAGCTGTCCTGTATTTCATCATCCCTCATACTCTAAGAATGTCTTCTCTAGATGAACTTCTCACCCAAATCATATCTCCTTCGCTTTCATCTTCAAAAGTGAGGCAAATAATGCTTTGATTCCACCCTAGGAAGTGCACAAATGTAAAATCACCCACCCAAGAAGCTTACAATCAACATATTTTGGTACATTTCCAGCTCTGAGGCCTAATAGGCATCAGCCTTTGACTTTTAAGAACTTCAAGTGCTAACTGCAGCGTAAATAAATTTTGATTCATCTATTCATCCACCATATTATCCCATACACAATGTCTTTATCTTACCTTTTGCATGAAAGTAGTGGCCTAGATTTTCGAATGTTTCCACCTGTATTTTCTAACTTTTCATATTTCCCTTTCAAACTTTTGTAGCTTTAGCAATCTTCTTACATTAGCATCACCTTCATACAAGGTTTCCTAAACTTTTTCCTAAATCTCTATAAGCAATGCATCCACCACATTTGTCATTGCTATCTCAAGATTTCAAAAATACCTTAGCCTCATACAAAATACCCCTTTATCTCAGTATAGTAGGAACCATTCCTTCAGGGAATAACATATATATTTTTGTAATGCCTAGTAGGGTTCCCACCTCCTTTTCTTCACTCCTGATGGAACCCATCTCTGGTTCCATAAAGAATATATTTTTTTTTCCCATCAAATCTAGGACTATCTCTTATCGGGCTTCCATCCTTAGGGACTCACCCCTCAAGTTGTTAATCTTCTTGCAAGGAACCACAAGCTCTGATACTAATTGTTGGAAACTCAAGGGAAAACAACTGAGAGGGGGGGTGAATCAGTTGTCACCAAATTTCAAACTTATTCAAATTATTAACCTTATTCTCATATCCAATCATTAATCATGAAAGCATAAATGAACAACACATCAGAATCACACATAACACCAAGATTTTTACGTGGAAACCCTGTTAGGGGAAAAACCACGGTGGAGGTCAGTCCACAAGATTATACCTTGTTCAAAGTATAAGGAATTATGAATGGGGAATGCACATACATTCATAAACACTGCCTAGAGCTCACTGCTCAAATACAAAATAGGCTTACTACCCAAAGGAAGACACACTATCTTATAGAAAGCTTCTAATTAAATCCATCAGATTTTGAATTGAGAAAAGTAGCATCTGCTAATGCTTGGTTACAGTTTCGGTTAAGCACATGAACGCTTCTTCACTCTTCTTCACTCTTCTTCTCTCTTTTCTCTGCCTTCGAATGATCTGAACTTTATTCACACATAGGACTCTTACACTTCACACACACACACACACACCTTCAAATGATAAAACAATCGCTCTTATATATCTGCAACAAGAAATGACATCGCTATAAGTTGACTCTAAAGAAATAATAAAATGAATATAAATAGTCGGCCCAAATCAATAAAGATTATTCATGTGAATCAACCAAGGTTAGCCACAACATAGTGAAGACTGAAAATAGCATCCTCAAACATGAACCACTTCAATTAATTACTCCTTGAAGATCCACAACAGGCTTCAACACCTTGTTGGCCAAGAACATGAAAACACATGAACACGCAAGAGAAAATCTTGAATCACGAGCATAATGATCAATGCGAATGTGTAACACAGATAGAGCATGAACTAGAAACATCCACAAGCATCTTGAAACATTAGAGAAGCATCCACAACAATTGAACTTACTAGAATCACATGATCTCCATTCAGGAACACAAACTAAAGTAACAAAAAAACTATCAGAATACAAATCTTCATAACTCGATCAAATCTTCACATGGATCTTTGAAACTTGACGTGGATAAACTAGATATATTCAACAAGAAACCCTTTAGTCCAAAACCTCTGAACAAAAACATACTGATCACACTGACAAAAAGAAATTTACTTGAGCACTGACAACTTGTAGCACTTCTTATTACAATTTTCTCAATATCCTTGACATATACAATTTCTAATGCAACAATATTAATAGTGTTGACATCAATTCCAATCACATAACAACAACACAACACAAAATCCAACATGGTTATGAGAAACCGATGCATAGGTATCCTTGAGAGACTTTATAAGGAGAACTATGTGTGACTTTGACTTGTTTGGAAGTGGGAACATAGGTGGTCCTTGGGTGAAGGATTCCTCTATGACCTCAAGTTCGTAGGGGGAGGGTTGAGGGGGGGATAACTCCAAGGGTTGGAGTTTTCCCTAATTGGTTTGACCTTCTCTCTTTAGTATGCTTCAGTTTGAGGTTGAATGGGTACCAGATGGGTATGAATGAGTTAAGGGAATCTAATATTGTGTATTTAATACATAATATAATTTTATATAATAAGAGAAGATTGACTACTTTATAATGGGTATTTGATTATACATATATGATGGGTAAAGTCCATCTCATGTTTGTTCTATGTATCTCTTATGTGTCTATGTAATTCAACTCCATATCTATGTGTTTATGCATAGGCCCATGTATCTATGGATTGAGATTGTGATTCATGTTATGTATGACCCACCCAAGAGTGAACCTCCAGGATATTTGAGCAATGACAGGCAGACATTAGACCGTGCCAATGACTGATGTCTGTGCTACTGCTAGGGATTAGTTAGCACTCACCTGGTTCATGGAGGTGAAGGTAGCAAGATACCATGGTTATGACATGGCCATAGCAGTTGCACGGGTAGGTTGTGCAGGTAACGATAATCTGGGGCTAATCACATATTGAGAGGGTTCACTAGCTATCACTGGTAAGCACAGAAGTGATCGATGCCAAGTGTTACCTAGGGTTGTGAAGAAGATAGCTAACAATATCACTAAGGTCACAAGGTGGTATATGTCAAGACCTACTTCTTTATGGGTGGATAGACTAGTTACCGGTGGTCTATAGGTGATTGAATTCAGAATCCACCAAGTTTGGTAGTTTCATTGCTTGGGGAAACCCTTGGGATGGTGGACAGACCTACGGTGTAGTATGGGATGCACCAAATCCCCTCCCAGTTGTTAGACTATATACTTAGCCTTGTGGGGTTGAGGACGGACTTGCAGTGTAGTATGGGATGCACTGAATCCTCTTCCCATTTTTCCAATGGTGCAGAAGACTAGTGGAAAGGATGGGCCCACGGTGTAGTGCACAATGTATTGATATTCTTTCTATCTAGGATGCATTATGGACATGTGTTAGCAAGTGTGGATGTGATGTATTTTGGGGATTTTCACTATGTATTTGTGATGTATGTTGGAGCTAGTTATTGTGTATTTGTGATGTATGGTTAGAGCTTGTCATTGTGTATTTGTGATATATATTGGAGCCAATCACTAATATAAATGTGATGTGTATGAGACAATCATTGTTGTACTTGTGATGTATGCATGAGCTAATCATCATTATACTTATGATTTATGTATGATCCAGTCACTGTTATACTAGTGATGTGCACGAGCTAGTCAACTCATGTATATGGAGTTATGCTTGTGACTTACATTCTGTATGATCTTTGGGATTATGGTATGATATGCCCCTTGTGAATATTGTGAATTTTTGTACACTAATGCTTGGTAATGTTTGGTATGGACCCAACACTTGATGGCAAGATTATTATCATTATATTATAATTGAATATGTTGATAGCTTTCCCATTCTAAATTAATAGTTATGGGCTAAGGGTGAGATAATAAATCTCATACAAGAGGTGAGATTGAGCTCCCTCTATCATTGTGGGGTGAACTACGACGCCTCTAATTCCCATGAGGGATACGTAGGCAGAGTCATCATGAACCCTCGAGGCTTAGGTCGTAGGTCTAGGAATGACCCTAGTTGTATGAGCTTAACACCTTTGAGTGTAAGAATATAAGTGTGATGTTGATTGTCGTTACCACGATGAATGTTGAGTTATTGAAATTAACACTTCTAATCTATATGTAAAATACTTGGTTGGTTAAGCTAGTAGTTGGTGCTACTTGAAAAAAAAAATTTGTTGTGCCCGAGATGGGGATTTTACACACCCCTTAAGTTAGTTATATTGATTCATGTGAATAGCTTGTGTAATTAATTATAGCAGGAGTTTATTAGGCCTTCGTTAGGATTACCTCTCCATTGTATTATTAGGAGGAGGTCTATATACAACGGGTGATTATCATTGCAAGATATGTGTGAATTAGTATGATATTGTATTTGAGATCTCTTGGAGATATAGCATGGAGTGGCTTCTTCCATAATAAGTATTGCATGGTGTTACCCTACCTTAAGGGTTTACTCTATTTTAACATATATTAGATATTAGAGCATTGTCCAACAAATATCTCTAGTGTTGTGTGAGATCTATATTTTGCATTATATTATTTCCATTATTATATGTGTTGATCTTATCACTAAATAATTGAGTGAGCTATAAGATATATATCAAGATTTATTCCAAAGAAAAATTTAATCGGTCACCCCTACTATCTAGCAATGTATGGGATACTATGAGTGGATGAATGGACTAGTGTAATGGAAATGGATATGTGAAGAATGGGGTTGATATACATTATACAAATAGATCTAGGATAAGTGATTTTACTTTCAAGGATTATCTTGTAATATGATAACATGTTTTACCCATGCTAATTTTTTGGATAGATCTATGTAGGTTATGGGATGACATGGGATAGTATGTGGTCAAAAGAAATGACCATGTCAATATTTTTACCAAAAGCATGTTTTGAAGTATATGCTCCTATTCTTTGTCAAGATCAAGGTGGATAGTAAACATGGATGAAAATGAAATGAATTGGATGGATTGTAATTCCCTTCGTGTTTTGTCCTGGCAATGTTGTTTGCGGCTTGGTCCGTCTTTGTTGATATTGTTTTGTCTTTCGTTCGCAGTTTGTTCTATTATTGCATGATTATTGGGTTGTGCTTGTGATTGAGCTATGCCCGATTATTTTGTTAAAATTGAAAACGTCAAATAAAAAGAATTTAATTAAATAAAATATTGTGAAAGTATATATATTTAATTATAATAAGTTAAGATTTATTCTTTAAAAATGAAATATTTAAATTTAAAGTAATAGTTAATAAATTATAAACTCATGATTTATGGTGTGCAAAGAGGGTTAAAAGTTATATTGGAAAGCAAAATTAAGTGTAAAATTTGAAAAGGAAATTTTGAAATTAGTGGAGGAATCAAATAGTTATGGAAAATTAATGGGAAAAGAAGTGAAGTTAACTCCACACCGGCAATTGGTTTAATTGCACTTGGAGGGAAATAACTAATTCTGGGTTTTTGGGGATTGTCCGGAATACCTTTCAAAAAAATTCTTGGAAAACAAAAAAAAAGGAAACTTTTCTCTGCTTTGAAATTTTCTTAGAATCGGTAAAGCTCTGGGGTTGGGCTTGGTAGGCTTGGGAGATTTGCAATGACAGTAGAAAATTGGAGCTGATATATCTATAGATTGAAGTTTCAAAATAAATTTGGAAAAATCCAACATCCATAGTCTAGTTCAGGTATGGAAAAATCATTCCAGGGTGGTCGGCTGAATAGGAGCCATATACAGTGGTGCCCATGAGGTACCACACGCCCTCCTCTCTCCTTGTCGTCGCTGCATCTGTAGCTATCCTACTAGGTGAAATTCTTTTTATAGGGTCTGTGATTTTAATTTAAATGTTTACTATGATTCTCTTTGGTAAAATTTGAAAAGTAGTTTGTTATTATTCCTCATGGTTTCCCTCCATCGACAGTACATATATTTTGTTTAGAAACAATAATACCATGAAAATAATAATACCATGAGTTTAATCGATGATATATAATATCGGTAGGTAATAATATTACCATGATTTTGGTTATTTGAACATATAATTATACATATATGTATCTATATTTATATTTATATAATTGTATATTTGATGGAAAGTTATGGGTAATATATTTATATTTACTAATTTTGTTTTGTTAAATACATTATTCATAAGAATTTGATTGAAGGGGAATTATGAAATATGATCATATCTTAGGAAATAGATAGAACGACCTTTTTTATCCGTTAAGTGTTAAGGGTTATAATTACAATATATATATATATATATATATACATACTTGCAATGTCCACTTAGGTTAAAATTAAGTCATGAAATAGTTGGTATTAAAATAAATATATAAATGCTTGGGAATATTTTGTTGCGAGCTCATAAGGCTTGTCATGCTATCCATTTAGACTTCTTAATCATCCGTCATTTGAGTAGTCTGGTTATATCAAGTGATGTTTATAAGTTGGTATTGGTGAAAGCTTGTTCAATGGTTAATGTTGAAGTCTTCCAAAGGCTAGAATGAGTTATGTTTTGAAGGCTTTGTTTATGTATTTTGATTTGGGAAAATTGGGTCATGATTCATGAATTAGATGGTTGTTTACCTTGCACGTAATATTGCCATGTGATCTAAAGACTTGTAAGAAGGATGGATTAATGCCCCACTTTGTGATTTGTTTGTGTATGTGTGATGTGCAAGTGACTTTGTTTTCATTTTTCTATGGTTTAAGGTTGGAAGTAGGGGAGTGGCTTCCAATGGGGGCCGACACATAAAGGGGTGCCTGGATAACCCATGTGGAAGTTGGTAAACAAGTGATAACATTAAAAATAAATTAGAGTGGAAAAATGGCAATTCAAACATTAAACAAGATAAATTGTACCCCACTTAGCCTCAAGCGCTCATTTAGGCTTGAGGTGAGATGGGAATGGCCTGGAATGGCATAATCGACTACTTCATCTCCACGAGAGGTAGTTCGATTATGTATAGTTGACATGAGGGGCAGGAGTTCGATAGATGCTACCAGGATAACCCAGGATGGGGGCCGGGGCGTAGGAAGAACTACCTAGATAACCTATGTCCAATTATGTGATGACACTTCCCCTACGACAACCATGAGTTTCCTTGATGTTTCATTTTGAGTTTTTATGTGCCTCTGGAAGTATGGTGGTTGATGTTGTTGTTCTTGTTGATGTGTTCGTCTCGTGTTGTGATTTTTGTCAGCCTAGTGATATCTAGACCTTGTCTATCAGTTGGTGGGGCCCTTTGTACCTCCTAGCACGAGGGGTGAACCTTTGGGTTTACGTGGTTGGGTGGAATGTGTTACGTTCTCCATTGGGTTCCCCTTTTATTCGTGATGTGGCGAATCATTTGATCCATCATCATCAACATTGCATCTACTCTTGGAAGGTTGATTATTGTACTTGTAAATGTATTGTAACTCCATCATGTTTCATGTATCTTATGTGTTGTACTCCTCACTTGTATCAAGGAAGTGTGATTGTACTTGTTGAAATTGAAATGATGAATTGAT
>VDFB02264346.1:0-44129 GCA_007258455.2 Sequoia sempervirens | reverse complement strand
TTGAGAGTTAAGTTGAGAAAGGTGTTTAAGAATCCCTTGTATTGTGAAAGTGAGTGGTTTTCCATCATTGATTGCATCAACTAACCATCAACTAGTCCTTTGTTTCCAAGGTGCTCCTATACCATGTTCCAAGCATCCATATAGCTTGTTTGAAAGCGCCTATTTTAGGATTTAATCCATAGCAGCAAGGCATTGAACTATTTGATAAAATTCTTTGGTAGACGTACGGAAAATGTGGTAGCATATACAAGGCAATGAACTATTTGAAAAAATGCCTCAAAAAAAGGTGGTATCATTGTGATGGAATGCCATGACAATCTATAGCAATTTTCCTATCATGGCATTCCATCACCATGATATCACATTTCTTTGAGGCATTTTCTTTAAATTGTTCATTGCCTTGTCTATATTATTGCTTACTACTATGCTTTGTTAGATTCTTTCCAAGCATCCATAACTTGTTTGAAAGCACTTGTTTTAGGATTTTATCCATAGCAACAAGGAAATTAAATGTTTGATAGAATGATTTGATAGACATGTATGAAAAATGTGGTAGCATAAACAAGGTAGTGAACTTTTTGAAAAAATGCCTCAATGAAATGAGGTCTCACGGTGATGGAATGCCATGACAATCAACAAGGAAGTCAACTATTTGAAAAAATACCTCAAATAAATGAGGTCTCATGGTGATGGAATGCCAGCAGAATCAAAATTTCTTTTCATTTTCATGGCATTCCATCACCATGAGACCTCATTTCTTTGAGGCATTTTTTCAAACAGTTCATTGCCTTGTCTATGCTATTGCTTACTATTATGCTTTGATAGAATTTTTCCAAGCATCCATAGCTTGTTTGAAAGCACTTGTTTTAGGCTTTTAGCCATAGCAACAAGTCAGTGAACTATTTGATAAAAATCTTTGATAGACATGTATGAAAAATGTGGTAGCATAGACAAGGCAATGGATTGTTTGAAAACAATCCTCAAAGAAATGTGGTCTCATAGAATTCCATGACAAGCAAATGTAATTGGTAGCTGCTCCTAGTTATTAGTTATGCAATGTGAAGTAATTGCATAATTGCTCAAGTTGACTTTGTAAAAACTATATTGTAATTGAATTTTTTTCATCTATCAACATCTATTTATTAGTTATGCAATGTGAAGTAATACTTTGAGTTTGAAAGATGTGCAATGCAATGTAATCAACAATATGAATATAAACTACATAATATAACCATTCTTTTTTATGTTATTGTACATTGATATTTAAACATTTCTCAAGATTAAATTTTCAAAGAGTTTAATCATGCACATGAGGAACAAATTAAATTTTGATTGTCAACTTCTATATATAAAATTATCCAATAATCAAGTGTATGTCCATATACAAAAATGACATCGATGCCAACTCTTGAACAAAGTTTTACAAAATGCGACATATGCCATCTTGATATCTATTCAAAGTTTACATGCCAAAATGTCTATCTAATCCTAAACTACTAATGAATCATCAAAATGGAGCCTCTTTGAAGCAGTCTTTGGCTATGAAGGTAGCTACACAAGAAAAATTCAAACCACAATTGAGATTAGTTATACTATATAATTTAAAATTGAATGATTAACATCAAAATCAATATACATTGAATTTTAATTTAAATCTTGATTACTTGAAATATACATCTCTTCAAAGGGTCAAGAGTCCTAGAATATGCCCCTCTCAAAGAACCAACCAAACCAAATTTTGAAATATCAATCTATATATGTGAATAAAAACATAAAATTTATCCAAGTTAGAATACGATTGTTGGTAATAGGAACATATTTACCAAACACAAAATAAAATAAACACATACCTCTTTAGGCTGATCATTTTATTTATCTCCTTGAGGTATTTCAACACTTACTCCTTGAGGTGTTCCAATACCTACTCCTTCAGGCATTGTGACACTTGTCAACAATGATGTATAACTCATAACCTCCTGTACATTAAAATGACAAGTACATATGAAACTACTAATCTATGTCGATGTATATATAATCAATATAAGATATTAAAAATCTTAATTCAATTGAATTTGAGTTTAATTACTGTCCCCTTATCTAAAATTCAACCTCCATAGTCTAGACAAGGTTGCACCTCACTCACACTAGGTATTTCCTACAAGAGGAAAATAAGATAAACATATAAATTATTATATAATTTCATTAATGACAAGAAAGTTTATAATAAAAAAATGTAAATGAGTGAGTGCAAAAATATATATTGTGTGCATGTCGAGGCCAAATGAAATGGCCCTAAGGGTGCTATCAGTCACCTATGTGAGCTCCTCCTCAGACATCAATTGTTAAATAGACCATGTAAATAAATATTAGTACTTGATACTATCTCTTATTAATATTCATTTAAAAATGAATGCAAGTGATGCATTTAAAACTTAAAGATTACCTATGTCACTATTCTAACATCCCCCTCTCTAGCAGGAGAGGACTCTGTAGGGTGCGCTCCACTCCCCTACATCTGATATCCTATAATATCCACATCATGGAGGTCATAATCAAAAGTGTCCAAGGGATGCTCAGCAGGTTATACAAGAGGACCCAAGCATATCTGGTGGCACATCGTGCAAGTATGTGGTACAAAAATATGTGGACCTAAGGAGGATGATGTAACAACACTTGATCCATCACCAATATCACCAAAATGTGGTTGAGATACTGTAGAAGTATGTGAAACAAAAAGACCACTCAAAGAATGAATATCTTGAATAGTTTGTGTGGCTGCATCTTCAATAATATTTGGATGATGTACTGGAGGTGGCGGAGGAAGGGGAGGAGGGGGAACATATGGGCACTAGACTACTCTAACTACCCCTAGTCTATCCTAGGGCATACCTCCACCGACGTCCTAGAAGGGTTTAATGTGAAAGTAATTGACATGATGCCCTAACACAAACTCGACATATATTTTTTTAATAAATTAAAATGGTATATCACTAGTGTTGTTTGGTGGTTTATCAAAAACCATACACCAACGATCCCAAAAGTTATCTACAATGTCCTTATTTGTACACCATTTTATAAAAAGTTTTTGTTTGTTAATATTTATTGGAAAATTGGTAAGGTGGTGAACGAATAAAGAGGCTATTTTGGCTTTTGTTATTTGGAGATCTTTCACATCATCATAAGACAATCCACCGGAGTAATATTCCCTCATGGTTTCTTTGCACGAAAGAAAGGCATTATGTTGGGTGAAGAGGGTTTCTATATTTTTAATTATTTCCTACAATGTGTTTATCATTTGGGATAATCAAGGGATTTTTTTATAAACATCACAAATGCCCCTCAATTGCTCCAATTTTTCACCAATTAAGTTTTCAATTGATGGTCGCAAAGGTGGTGGAGCGTTTGGAATTTGTGCATTTTCATTCTCAACCATAATACCTAATTAAAGTTAAAAAATAATTAATCAAGTTGAAATTACACAATATAAATGAAATTATTGTAAAAAAGCCCTAGTTTTTAATAAAAATCCAAAAAAAACCCTACTTTTTAACAAAAATCCATAAAAAACTCTAGTTTTTAATAAAAATCCATAAACAACACTAGTTTTTATTAAAAATCCATAAAAATATTAGTTTTTAATAAAAGTCCATTGTAAACTCTACTTTTTAATAAAAATCAATAAAAAAACCCTACTTTTTAATAAAAATCCATAAAAAACAATGTAATTTTTTTCAAAACTAATAGAAAAATCAATTAAAACAAAAATAAAACCAAAAAATTACCCTAGAAATCGGATTTCTACTTGAAATCGGATATTTGATTTGCAAACGTCATTATCACTACCTGTACTCAGCTTTAAAATGCTTCAAATGATTTTAAAAGCCTGCTTCAATATCTATAATCAAGGGAAAATCAGATTTGTTAGAGGGGTTAGCACAATAACATTAAAAATTCCAATGATATAACAAAGTACAAAGGAAATAATATGAAAACAAAAGGAACAATGTTACCCTAAGTCTTCATCTTCCATGGTTGACCTTTGTTACACCTCCTAGCTTCCAGTAAATAGAGATGCCCTCATATTTGTATGAGTAACTATGACAAATGACTAAGCCCTATGCAAGTGTTGAAGGATTTGTATAAAAGAAATGACTTCACATTAAAATGACAATGACTGCAAATGCGAAATGACCATAACCTAAGTTGACAGACTGAGAATAATCATTGAGGGAGAGAGAGAGAGAGAGATGGAATAAGAACAAAATTTCCATTTTATAAAAACTGCAATTTTGAATGTGTGGCCAGGATGAGAAGATGACAAATACCCTAGAATCAATGGTTGAGATTGAATGTTGTAGTATGAATTAGGGTTAGGTCAAAATTAGGGCAAATGATAAAGATGAAGGGTTGAGATTGAATTATAAAATAATTCAATCAAGGGCTGAAATTAAATGAGATGTTAAGAGATAAGATTTGATTTGGGAGATAAGATTGGCACAGACAAAGAGGTTGTTGGAGAAATTAAATAATAAAATTATTTAATTTAGTTGACCCATGAATAATTAAATAATAAATATATTATTTAATTATAAAGGAATGTGACAAAAGAACCTATTTTGAATTAAATAATGATTTAATTCAAAATTCAAGGAAGTGGGCCAAATTTATTTAATTTAATGAGAGAAGAGGCTAATGAATAATTAAATAATTAAAATAATTATTTAATTATAGTGGAAAGTGGACAAAACTAAATAAATAAGAATTTATTTAATTTTAGAAAGAAAAGGACTTAATTAGTGACGTAATTAAATAAATAAAATTTATTTAATTAATCAAAAAGAAATAAATGACAAAGGGAAATTAAATAAATTAAGAAATTCATTTAATTTAAAGGAAGGCTTACATAATTAATGACGTATTAGATAAATAAATAAAATTTATTTATTTAATAATCATGAGGAATAAATGACATGAATTAATTAAATAATTATGAATTATTTAATCAATAGTCAAATGTGGACCAAGGACATAATTAAATGACTTAATTATGCTAGAACGAAAGTGGTAAAAATGAAGCTTGCAGGCCTAGGTCATTTTTAGGTGTCTACAATATCTATTTATACCAGATCCAAATCAGATATTTGATTTGGATCAGATATCAGATATCTGATTCTTGCCTTAGGCATTGCTTCTGAGCAATGTACTAACACCCAAGCCAGAAAAAAGTCAACTAAAGATTTTCATGTTTTTTGGTTGATGCAAAATGCAACTTTTTTCACAACGCCACTTTTTGGCCCATCATGATCCTACACATACCGTTGAAAGGGTCCAATACCTAGTGTGGATGTGAAAAACACCTCACAACACCAAATCAAGGCCTTATTAAGTGCAATTTATCATCAGTTGTTCCCCAAATCAAGCAAGTTTCCTTTTTTCTAAGTACGTTTAGCCCCAATTTAGTGAGAGGATGAACTTGTTTCAAACTCACACTAAAGTAGACATTCAAGAAAGGTCCAATCATACCAATATGGATGGTCTAGGATAACAAAGATCAAAGGAGGTGACTAAGCCCCTAGGATGGAAGATCCTAATTCAAACTGACATAAGCACAAAAGGACACACGCAAGGTGAATGATATGTAGTATAACAAGATACATGAACATGCAATGGAAATAATATTGAAGGAAGAGAAGTGAAAATAAGATGGATCAAGCTTCAACCATTTTTCCAACATGTTGTGGATTAGATCTAGGTTGTTTGTCCAAAAAGAAAATGCATACTCACTCTGGGGCGATGAAACTCTTGGATGTCCGCCGGGGGAGAAATCCCAAAGGTGAGAAACAGACGCTCGACTGGTATGTACTCACAAACACATAGGTGGCTATGGGGAAAGTCATGCCTCAAAATGGGCTTCCCGCTCAACCAGACCAAAGTTATACCTCCTAATAACTTTAATAAGGTGCCACAAGGGAAAATGAATTTTGAGCTCTATGAAGTAAGAAAAACTTTGTATGCTTGACACTCATAGACATTGTTAATGCAAAATAGTGCAAGAACTTTTCAAAGGGATTTTTCTTAATTCATGCAAGGTCTCATCTTAGAGGACATTGTGCCTAATTTTTTCAAGAGATGATGTGTCAAAATAAGTATCACGCTCTTGGAGGGAATC
Organism: Sequoia sempervirens; assembly: GCA_007258455.2. Lineage (NCBI taxonomy): Eukaryota > Viridiplantae > Streptophyta > Pinopsida > Cupressales > Cupressaceae > Sequoia > Sequoia sempervirens. Next base: position 37,960 of record VDFB02264346.1, on the reverse strand, counting down.
AAGCCCAATGACTCCACCAAGAAAAGGATGCATCACAAGAAGAAAGAAATCACACAATGAAATGTGAGTGGTGATGTATGTCCCCACTTTAAAGTGGTTGCAAACACTAGGATTGTGAGAAATTGCTTTAAAGTAGAAGAAGAGGATATGAGAGCTTACTCAGAAAGGCATATGCCAATTCATATGTTTTTGAGAAGCTATGTCATGAAAAGGGGAGTATGTCACAAGCAAGCCAACTTAAGGCATGTTGTCCACATCCCAAGCATGCTCTTATAAGTTCATGAAAGGTTAACAACTAGCCAAAGGAGGCAATGACAAGTGACATACAAAGACAAGGCTATTGAACCCCTTGCCCCCACTTAGTGCAGGACAAGGGTGAGCCGAGCTGATTGATGAAATGCAGGAGAGAGTGAAAATTAGTATCAAGTAGAAGGATTAGGTGCCCCCACATAAGGAAGAACACCAAACTCCTTAAAATGTTGGATTTTACTACTCAAATCCTTACATTCATTAGTGGAATGACCATGAACTCTACGATAGGTGCAAAATGAAGTCTTGTAATAGAATTTATTTTGAGTTCTTGGAGGAAGGGTTATCTAGTGAGCTTGGAGGAGGCTCGACAAGATACCCTCTTGATCAATGGGAGAAGGTGTGTCTATGGGTTACAACAAAGATACCTCTTTCTTAGTACAAGATGTCATACCTACACAAGATTGCTTAATTGCAACATTTTTTTCTCCTTTATATGAGGGTGTAAAATTTAATGAATTCAAATCATTAGCTCTCTTTGCGAGTGAAATTGAGATTAAGCGAAGGTGTAGTTGTTTGTTTGATTGTTGGCAAAGGAGAATGATGAAGACCACTAGTGTCGATTAGTTCAGGATGCTTTACAGTTAAAGTTGGTTTAGAGGAATTTTTGTGATAGTATTGATGTTGAGAGAAGGCTTGGTTATTTCTATCAAAGGACACTTTAACCAAGACCATGAGTTTTTCTTGTGTGGTAGGATCGATAGGGTTGTAGATACATTGTTCGTTAGCACCACATCCTTTTCTACTATATCCAAGTTGTTTCATAAGTTCATAACCTCGTCCATAAAGCTTTTTCATTGTTGTTTAAGTCAGTGGTTGTTCATGATTAAGTTCTTCAAAGTTTGTTGTGTAATTTGGGTATGTGCAGGATCATCATGGAAAAGGCAGGCCCTTAAGTGGTGAAAAATTCAAAATAATCAAAGTTAGGAAACTAGACATAAAAAAATTGAATAAGTTATCTATATTGTTTCAAAAATATGTAAGAATAGAATCTATAGAAAATTGAATTTAGTTTCTAAACTACTAGGTTTATTAAAAAAAAACTATTTGGTGAAAATTTGAAATTTCAATGTAGTAGTACTTAATTTCAGGAAAAAAATAAGAAGTAGGTGTCTGTCTGACCCACCTAACCACAATAAAGTGATAATATTTTTTATAACATTTTATATATAAGTAGAGGACTCATGTCCCAATGTGATCCATATTTTTTTGTAATTTTTTCCAAGTAAATAATTAATTATGGATTTTTTATTACAACTTTTTAAAAATATAAAAAATCATATGTCTAACCACCTTAACTTGGTCAAAAATTCATGTTCAAATACAATTTTTTTTTAATCTTATAGTATGTGAAGCATACAATGTGATGCATGTTTCAAATTCAAAAAATGTGATATCATTTGAAAGCTTTAGATGTTATTCAAAAATCCTATCAATCAATAATTTATTCATATAGAAAATGAAGAATAATTATTTATTAAATTCAAAGTAAAGCATAATTTATATTGGTGGAAAGCTGAGAATTTCCTTTAAAAATCCTTTTTGTTTGATCAATTTTGGGTAAAAAAGTCGTCAGCCACATACCATACACATACCCATCTTATCACCACTTTTTGGCCCATCATGATTTTGCACATACCCATTTTCTTCTTTTTCAAAAGTGGTGGAGATGGATGCTTTCGAAAGGTCATCGAGTTTGAAATCCAAGGAACCACAATCATCTTCTAATAGGTTCGTGACTTGTTCAAGATGTTGTTTGTCATTTTGTTGAATAGTTTCCACTTGTGTAGTTGGTGTTAATGTGTTCAAGGGGTTCTCATTGTTTTTCTCAAGGTGTAACACACTATAAGGCTCATCATCAGTGTTGAGTATGCACACTTTGTTGTTATAGATGTATTTAATTTTTCGATGAAGAGTGGAAGGTACATCATTCATTACATGAATCCATGACTTGCCTAGAAGAAGGTTATATGAAATATCATGAGGCATAACATGAATTTGTGTATCCAATGTGGCCACTCCAACTATAATAGGCAAAGTAATCACACTGAGTGGTTATTTTGATACATTGTCAAATCCTTTAATATAGATAGAGAATCGGGTTGAATTTTTTATTTATCCATACGAAGCCTATACAAGAGTTTTACACTACAAAAATTTAGAGCTAAGCCATTTTCAACAAGGTTTCATTGTATCCCTTTTCAATTATATTGATCAATGATCATGAATGCTTCATTTTTTTTTTGCACTTCAAAAGGAAAGAGTTTGTGCTTTGGTGGAAAACAATGTCAACATTTATTCCTTGGATCATGACTGCTATGTTAGTTGGTTGTGCATTAGAAGGGATACTTGCAAGGCTACTTGGATCATGTTGTGATAGTGAGGGGATACTTGAATAAGATCCCATAAGGATATCTTAGCAAGAGTATTCTTTAGTTTTTCAACAAGATTGTATGCAAAAACACCTAAAAATGAATGCAAACTGTAACAAGATTTGATGAAACTGAAAGTGTGCACCTGAGAACTTGATGGAGACTAGAAATGACATCTGTAATGCTATTGATACTGAAAATTCGGCCTACTAGGACTCATTCGCCATTTTGGGTGAATTATTCCTAGATTTGGGAAACTGTTTTGGAGCCCGTTTCAGACAAATGGGTATCCAAAACTACATAAAATCTATTTTAGGCCTAGCAGTGGGACAAATTCACCACTAATTTTGAATGAGTACACTTTTTAATTTTAGAAGATTCAAAAGTGGAAACAGGGGCCCTTAGTCTATACTCTGATTTTTGATAGGTGTCTACCCACAAAAGTCTGATTTTTGGGTATGAAAGTGACTTTTTGTTGATATTTTACCTTATAAAATGAAGAGAAGACTTAAACAACTTTGAAACTTGATTCTTAATGATTTCCAAGCTTCCAAGATGCTTAAATCTACAAACATACAAGAAGAGAAAGAGAAATGTTGAATGTTAGGGCATGGGGGTTTGCCTTGGGCAAACCCCTTTTAGGTAATTAAACCAAAATGAAAAAAGAATATACTAAAGCATGAAACAATGGAATCAATACCTTTCCATGATGTTTGATCTTGAATTTATGTAGCAAAACATGAAGGATCTGCCCTTGCATGTCCTTGGAAGCTATCTTGATGACTTAGAATGATAAAACCCTAGATTGGCTTGAGGAGAAGATAGATAGTGAATGAATGATAACAGATGTGTGAATGAGTTAAGAGATGTAAATTATGGTTTTGATACTTATGTTTATAGGTAATCCACCCTATTTACCTATTAATTCGATCCCCAAGGCCGACATGGAGAAAAATAAAGCTTAAAATCCAACTTTTTATTGCTCAAAACTAAAAAATGACCCAAATGGAACTAATTCACCACCTTGGGTGAATCAATCCCATTTGGTAGGGACTCATTCACCACACATGGTGAATTATTCCTAGAGGGATCCATTTGCTAGTTGGGTTGTTGGGGAATGAGGAAATGAGGTTTATATGGTGACTTTGTCAGGTATTTCATCAAATTATGCCTCAAGATGCATAATGTGGGGTAATAGGGGCCTATTAATGATGATGTGAAGGTCAATTAGGGCTTGGGACACATAATTCAATGTGAAAGTGTGATTAAATACACTTTACATCGTTAAAATGAGGTCCACTTAGCCTAGAAAGGCACAACATCCAATGTGAATGAGTAGGATGTGCATTACAATAGTAGACTAAACCGAAGTTTGATTCACAAGCTCTCTAGATTTATGTGAAGATGTGATTAAATACATTTTATAATGTTTTATTAAGGGAAAATGGGTTCACTAAGTCTAGAAAGGCGTGAAGGTCTTTTACAACACATTACAACACCTTTACAAGACAACATTAAATTCATTTGAAAGGGTCCAAGACCTTGTGTGGATGTGAAAAACACCTCACAACACCAAATCAAGGCCTTATTAAGTCTAATTGAACATCAATTTTTCCCCAAATCAAGCAAGTTTCCTTTTTCCTATGGTACAGTTCCTCCTCCAGCCACCAATGTTTTGCTACCTCCACACATATTTTCACTCCATCCAATTATTTTTTGTCATTCTTAACAATTTAAATATAATACAATGTTTAATATATATATATATATTAAAATTTGTGTTATAATTAATATATTATATGTATTTGCCTACACAAAAAATATAATATGTATTGTATAATATGAATAACATTATATATATTATAATTATATTTATTATTGTACATATAATATTATAAATATTATTTCTATAATTTAACATTTATTAAATATAGATAAAAATTATTAAAATTATTAATTGATTTATTTTTTATTTAATACAAATTAAACTAGCATATAAAGATAATAAATTATATAATATATTTTGTACAATAAAAATTGCATTATATATAATATAATTATATTTCTTATTACAATATTATATAGTCCAAATTAAACTAACATAAATTTCTTTATTTCTATTATAATTAGTTTTTATATAGTACAAATTAAATTAACATATTAAATTAAATTAAGTTATTTATAATATTAAATTATTATAAGTAATAATAGTATATTTTTATATAATATAAATAAAATTAACATATAAGTATAATACAATATGTGATTAAAATATAATACACATCTAATATAATAAAAATTAAATCATATATAATATATTTAAATATAATACTAGTAGCCGCATGCACAAGCATGCAACGATCAATCGATAGGGTGAACTGTGAATGGATATTGGCCGAGTGGGAATCTTTTTTTATAGGATGCAATCAATGGGGTAAAGAGCCAATATGAAACAATGTGAAGCTAGTTCCTATTGGAAGGCAGATGATATGAATTTGAAGTCAATGGCCAATTAGCTTTCACATAATTTTTCTTCCCTATATATATTGATTCAATATGAGTATAGAAAAGTATTATAAACTCAAATCTCACATGAAGAACAATTTGCATTACATGTTTTAGAATGAAAATCCATTAGTTGGAAATTGGCTATCAAATTACAGAATAAAATTATATGTGATGTTGAACGAATGGTTTTAAATTTATTAAAGGGTTTTTCTTTTTTAAAGACTTATTAGTCATGTGTTTTATTGTTGAGATTGAATTAATAGGAGTGCTTGTTGAAAAGTGGTCTCATTAGTAGGGGAAAAGTATTCTCTTAAAAAGTGATTTTGTTATTGTTTTTATTAGTTATAATGCTCATAATAAATGAGTTTTCGAAATAGGAAAGATGTTACAAATAGTATTTACTTTGTAATTTTCTGAATGCGATGAAAGGGAACACGTGTTCTACACATTTTTTTCAAGGAAGAGGAGAAAGATGTGACCAAATTTATAAAACAATTTTTGCACAATAGAGAATTTGTAAAGTGGTCCCATTAGTAGGGGAAAATTATTCTTTTAAAAAGTTACACTAACTCATTTGACTACAAAATAGGATGAAACCTTCTGATGAAAGACATACAATTAGATGAATCGTCAGGTACATCTGTACTTTATAAAATAAAAAATAAATTTGTGCTCGATGTTATTCAAAATTTCAACGAATGGATTTTTTTGTTGAAATATCGATGAAAAATCTATTCGTCGAAATTTTGACAATCCTGATTTTTCGTCGATATTTTGACAAAAAAACCATACAAAAGCTCCCTCACTTCTCCTTTTCCTTACCATTATCCCAAGGTCTCAATATACAATTAAATAAAATATAATATATCATAAATGATATTATAAACCAAGTGAGCTAATACGATGGACCCAATAGTTAATCTATAAAGGAGACCTCATGATATATGTGCAAGAGTTACAAACATCTTTCTAGAAGCTTCAAGACCTTTCTCATGATCTAGACATCCAACTCCAGTAAAGGATAAAAAATCCACTAGAAGATAAAATAATAGCTCCTAAGTCCAAAAAGGATAACCTGATTCTTAATCATCATAAAAATGCTTTATTGCACCTCTTAAAATGTCATATATGCTTCTTACACATCATAATTATGGTCAATATTTATAATTTACTTTGTAACTCCCTATAATCATACTCTTACATATGTCATAACCATTATATTTGTGATAGATGCTCTTAAAAAGCATTCATAAATTTATTTATTTTTTAAATATTTGCATATGTAAATGGAAAATTAAAATATAAATTACACATGACATAATGACCAAGGCATAAAGTGGGTAAAATAATAATTAAATAATCTGGGCATTAGAACTTTCAAGGTTTATCACACCTAATCCCAACATTTTGTTGTCATATACATTCCAAGAGTAAAAGAGAACACCAATAAATGGTGAACTAATGCGAGTATAACTATGTTGCACTAGCTCATATGTGCTCATATGCTCAACCAAGCATCTATAGCATCCATCAAGTGACAACCATCTCAACAACAATAATTTTATTTTCTATCATGCCCAAGCATGAAAGATAATAAAGCAAGCCAAGATCACATTCTAAATATCAGGCTTTGACCCAAACATCTATGTACCAAATTCCATCTCCTCCAAAATAAGATCAAGTATTTATCAAATACTCAAAAAATGCTAAAATAGTGAGAAAAACATATTAATAACACATTTAACTAGCCATACCTCAAAAATAGGGTACACATTATAGGTAGGCCATTTGCTATCAACATATTCAACTAAAAACCTAAAATTACAAGTCCCTATATATTGATTGTCCTGCAAAAACTCTACTTCCAACAACAAGAGACACATAAACACACAAAAAAACTTCAAGACCTATGTACAATAGTCTAATAACACATATACCTCCCTAGGAATCCCACTACATGGGAAATGTCTAGTTCAAAAAAGACCAAAGAATCCAAAGAATCTACACTTAGCACTCACATAAAGGATGTGGCTAAATCCTCTATCACATAGTGTTGAATAACATAAAATGATATACAAACCTATAATAAAATTGCTACAAAAATATCTCCCTTGATCACCATAGCTTTCCCAACTTCTTCAAATCACATAGAAAATAAAGATTAAAGAGACCCAATTATCCTTATTGTTACTAAAAAATAATGAAGAATGTTAACAACAAATGATAAAATCTACACAAATATCGACTCTAGCATGAAATGAACCAAATGTCTAGTATACACAATAAACCATAGATATAACAATAGAAAATTCAACCATGTCCTTCTATCAACACCAACATGTGCTAAAGTTGTTATATGTGAGATCTCCTCCAAAACTCTTAAATTTTTTTTTTTCAACATCTAGCTATCTAATCCAATGTTAAACACAATAACAATAAATGTAAGCCTCTCAAATTGAAGGAAGATCAAACAACCGTTCCCACAAAAATGGAATACACCCAAAGCCACTAACCATTTCCTATACTCTTCAAACATATTATCCTAAAAATTGACAACAAAAATCAAGAACCAAATAAAAGTAGATAATAGAAACCATATCCATTTATCTACTCATCAAACATGTCCTTAGAACTAAAATTAATAGCTCAAGAATTAATTTGAAAAATAGGTGGGAAACCTATAAGATCATTTAGTACCAAGTGGAACAAGAGTGGAGTATGATATTGCTTTTCCTCTAAGGAAAATATCCTTAACAACTCCATGTCGAACTAACATCTAGCTCTAAGTGTAGGTTCTTTAGCATTTCTCTTGAAACCCCATTAAGTGAGTTATTATTTTCCAACACATAATATCCTAAAGAAAGAGATCTAGCATCACCAGACATAATATAGGTGTACAATCGTTTATCTCATGCCAATCAAACTCCAACTACCTCTCAATTCATTCTTTTATTTCACATCTCTTTCATACACTATCTCTTCAACATATGCTTCTTTCATATCCATATTTACTAGTAGTATATGCACTATGTAGTCCTTCCTAGAAAATGTTACTTCTTTTCTAGGAATGAAATACTCCATTACAATCTACAAAATATTCTAGGTTCAACAAAACACTAAATGCATCAAAATGCTCCTTCATTTCTATAAAATCAAAGCTTACCCTTCACTTTATTACTAGTAAGTTTACTTCTACATTTATACATGTTCTCTTGACACTCATAGTGTCATCAACCATTATCATGTTGTAAGGTATCCTATATAATACCATCTTCTAAGGTTTCCCAAATCTTCCTAGATAGTATGCTAATATATGTGCCCAAATGTACCTATACTTTTTTTGTCCATCTCTCATGAATTCTCACTTATATAAAAATAAGGTGTTTGCACCACTTCTCAGAGGTTTTGGTTTTTCTTCTAACTTTTTGTGCTGTACCAACCTATTTTCACTTGTTCTAGTATCTAGTGAACTATTTCAAATTTCCTAAGATGTTTTCTCCCTTAACCAAACTACTAAATTCTTTTAATATCAATGTTTCTTTTTCAAAAAAAAATGCCTTGTTGTTTCTTTTATAGTTATATTTTTTATTGCACTAACTTTGTATACTTTCTTTTGTTTTAGCATCATCATCATCATGAGCTCCTCATCCACTTCCATGGTTCCTACCTTTGGAAAATTTGTTGCTTCTTCCCCTCTTATTCTCTTTATTTTTAAATCTAAAATTTATGTTATCTTTATGATTTAGTGAAATTAATATGATTTATCAACATAATAGATAGTTAATATATTCAATTATTCTTTGATTGAACCCCTTCAACTATTTAATAGATATATCTAGACACCTTCTCTTGGTTACCTTCTTGATGACCAACTCTAATAGATAACTTATAATGATCCTTGGTATAATGTTTCTATCTCACATTTTGTAACCTATTTAGTAGATATAGTTGATAAAATATAGGAAAAAACTTAGAATTCCATTTATTTACCATCCTTTCCCATTTTTCAATTTAGGCTTACCTTTCCTATTTCTCTCCAATTGAGTTTCCTTACATTAGATTGTAGAATAATATTTCAACTCTATCTTACCAAAATTTACTTTATTAGGATGATAAATATTCTCATATTTAAAATATCCTTCAAGATCATTAATCCAATCAATCAATTCTTCAGGATCTAGACTTTTCGAGAAATTATGTATATCCATTTCACTTTTCTTACCAAATCTTGTAAGTGCTTTTAATATTATATATTTGTCTCTTTCTTCTTCAACTATGAATGCTTCTTCTAATCCAACATCATCATGTTCATAATCATTATCATCCAATTCAGGGTTAATAATACCTCTTCAATCATGTCCAACCAAATATGGATATTCCTAATCATAGTGAAAATTTTCTCAATTAATTCTAAAACATAATTTTAGCCTCTATGCATCCTTTTAGGTGGCGTCTTTAAATTTTGATATGAACTACATCAATCTTTGTTAGTCTATCTACTATAATTTAAATTATGAGAATATTCTACACAACATTATCTTAGTAGAAGACTTGTGGTGTCAATATTATAATATAATGTAATAATAATATATTATATTACAATACAATATAATACAGTATAATATAATATAATATATATTATATTATATTATATTATATTATATAATATTATATTATTATATAATAATATTATATTATATTATAATATTATAATGTATTTAATATTATATAATAATCTAATATTTATAATATAATTATATTATATTATATTATATTTATAATTATATTATATTATATTATATTATATTATATTATATTATATTATAATAATATATTATATTATATTATATTATAAATATTATAATAAATATATTATAATATTTATGTTATATAATATTATCATATATTTAATAATATCTAGCCCAAGATTTATATATTGTAATTTATTGAATTTCATTTCCATTTTGAATGTTAATTTTAGTGGGAAAATACCCTAATGGGCTGGCATAATGGGCGAACAAGATTCGGCCATAATTTTCATTTTAATAAACAAAATTTAAAACCCTTTTTGAAGCCTTATTTTTAGGCTGCAACTCCCCAAATCAAAGAAGTGAAAGGTCAATACCAGCAACAAAGAGTTGAGGAGCTGAAACCAAAAGCGGCAGGGAGGACACATGGAACAGGGCGTGCCAACTGTTTAACAGAATGCCTCAAATAATTGTGGTCTCATGGAATCCAATATTTGTAGGATATGCTCAAATGGTTTTCTTGGAATGCATTGGACTCCCTAGGGAAGGGAACTCTACACCATGACCACAGTAGGTGGAAGTACTTTCAGCCAGTATGGTGGAAAAAAAGTCCCCTTGAAATGATGGCAATCACCACGGTAACATTTATTTCTTATTCATTTAGATTGAATGAACTGGGGTAAATTAAGCCATTGATTTTTTTTATGCATCTGTAGAAATGAAACAAAGGAGTCAGCTACATTAACTATTTTTGATCAACTTTACAGATCTGGGATAGTTGTATATTACTGAAAATAGTCTGATAGTATTTAGTTGCTGGTTTTATCTAAGTTTGTTTGGTTGTTGCATTTTCAACCAATTTATTTGTGTGTTTAAGGGATATGGCTTTACACCTGTTGATTTCCATTGCTTCAAAAATCCTTAAGCCCTTTGATGTATTGCAAAACCCTCCAAAGCTTGCTTGCACCAAACCTCTAGAAGACACAATACTGCCTTCACCAAGAACCTAGCAATGATCTAAGCTCTGTATTTACTTGGTTCAACAATGGAACCTTGCTACAACTCTATCCTAAGAGTTTTTATGTGCTTTCACTTTGGAGGGTTTAACACCTCTTGTTGCTTGAGTACTTTGCCTTGGACTTAGAAGATTCTAAGTGCCCTGTTCACTAACTAACTAGAACCTCTTGCAGGGGAACTAAAGATGTTGGCTTCTTGCATTTCAGCTCCAAATAGGTACATTCTTCCTTAGGTTCAGTCTTCAAATCACCCGATTTGTTAGTTTACCTGGGACAGTCCAAACACTCTTCTAGCCTTTACCAGTCGGTATTTGGCTTTTTCCTCTCCAATTTACCACATAACATATCAAACAAAGATCATTTTCTGATACCCTTTTTCCAGCTTTAAATCTTGCAACAGCTTTCAAGTCACCAAATACTCCGTACAACTGTCTCCTGGAACCTTGGAGAGGAGGGCTAATTGCCCTATTTCCTAGGGTTTTTCTGTCTTCTTGATAATTCCTCCCTCTAAGGAATTGTTCAATCCTTCAGCACTCTTTTTTCTTTGTGTTTGGACCTAATCTAACTGGAAATGTACCTTGGCCATACAGTTTGTACTTTCCCCTGCCCTAGTTCCTTATTCTACACTCCCAAAGCCCTAACCGGGTCCTAAGCTCGCCTAGGGTTTGGGATTAAGACTCAATGCTTGCTTCATTGCCTCTCCTATCTTTAAATATGTACAATAGGATGGCCATTCTCCCATTTTTCACTATTCTCAGGGGATTCCCAGGGACAGTGTCTATGGGAGGGCCATTAGGTATAACACTGCTCAAAACAGGAAATACAGTCCCAACTTCTTAGTTTTTATAAAGAAAACCAACAACTCACTTCTAAACCTACTGGAATACTAGAACTTTCCTACTTGAATCTACCAAATGAACACAATGCCGAGTAATCTATGCACACAATGACTTGTCTAAACTCTGCTACTCAAGGTACGCAGGCAGACACAGAAATCCAGTCTCCAACTGTCCCTATCAACACAAACTAATCTACCCTGCATGCATCCTGAATCCACAAGTTATTTACAAATGTAAAGATGTTCATTCACATTCAATAATATCTATGCCAATATCAAACAGTGCGTATAGTTCACCATATCATGTTTGCCAGAAAACACACGGGGTTTACCAAAACATAGAAAATCTTTACAATCTGCCAACTGTCTCTATCTTCACACACCAAAAACTATTTTTTACAATGCAACTTGCTCTCTCCAATGAGGCACACACACTTTGGACGCCAATATCCACCATTTCAGGGTAGTTGCTCATTGGTTTATCCTGATTACAAGGAATTCCTAACATGAGATTACATGCAACTCCTTAAATCTTGCCATGCAGCTTTTTAACAACATTCCACAACTTCCAATATGCCACAATTCCGAATCCTTGGACCTCTAACACCTTGTTGGCGAATCAAATACCTTCCAAGCTGTCCACTGGCATCTTTTAGCAACAAGGACAAGAATTTTACTCTTTTACTGCCCCATAGTGCAACATAGGTTGTTCAAAGCTTAGGAAAACCAAAAATTAACAACATTAACCCACATTGATAAACTAAGATAATTTAATCCTAATGACTGACTCCCCATACTACAAGAACTCTAGAATCAAAACAAACATAACATAATCCTGATTTGGCCAAAATCAGGTACAAGCCAAAACTTTTCCTAAGAAGGTGGAGATCAGCCTAGGTGCCCCTGCACCATCCTCCCCAAAATAGGAAACTTCAAGCCATCCTTGGATTGAGTACATTGGGATCAACTCCCAGCTTCTTGAACTCTGCCTCCCTAATCTAGATTGCATCCACTTCAGTTTTTCCTGGTCTTTGGATCAGGTGTTCCTTATATTCCTTTGTCCTGGTTTTCTTATAAACTCTAGTATCTAAAACTTTATCAGCTTGCTTGACTGTGGTGGAGGGCAGTTTGAGTTCTGCAACCTCTTGACTGACTTCTTGGAAGGTCTAATCCAAATTGACTGATGGTCCTTTGTAGGGTACAAGGTCTGCAACGTTAAAAACAGGGGACAGTCCACTGTCATCTAGTAATTGTACTTTGACTGCATTATCTCCATACTTCTCCAAGATAGGACAGGGACCTATCCTCTTCATTTGTAGCTTGTGAGGGACTCCTTTCTGTAACCTGGCCTTGTTCAAATGTACCATGACTAAGTCACCAACATTAAACTGGACTTCTCTTCTATGCTCATCCACCTTAGTCTTATGCTTCATGGTGTTTTCTGCCAAGGTCTTTCTGACTATCTCATGAATCTCCTGCATTGCACAAGCAAAATCATCTGCATAACCACTTCCTTTGACTCCATCCTTCAGCTCTCTCAGCTCATAAACACCTCTAGGGTGCAGTCCATAAACAATCTCAAAGGGGCTCTTCCCTGTTGACCTGTTTACTGTATCATTATAAGCATACTCAGCCTGCCCAATAATCTAATCCCATTGTTGACCATACTCCTTGGTCAAGCATCTAAGAAGGTTTCCAAGTGTCCTATTCACTACTTCGGTCTGACCATCAGTTTGGGGATGGTATGCAGATCCAAAGGATAGATTGGTGCCCATTCTCTGCCAAAGTGTCTTCCAAAAGTGGCTCATAAATTTAGTATCCCCGTCTGATACAATGTTGATTGGCAAACCATGAATCCTAACTATTTCCTTGAAGAAAAGTGAGGCTATTTGACTGGCATCATTGGTTGTTTTGCAGGGTATAAAGTGAGCCATTTTGCTGAATCTATCAACCACAACATACACACTATCCATTCCTTGCCTTGTCTTGGGTAAACCAACTACAAAGTCCATGCTCAAGCATTCCCATGGCCTAGAAGGGATTGGCAGTGGCTGGTATAAGCCTGCATTTGAAGAAGTGCCTTTTTCTTTTTGACACACTACACAACTCTCTACATATTTTCTGACATCTAAGTTCATCTTAGCCCAAAAATAAAACCTTTGGACAAGCTCTTGAGTTTTGGTGATCCTAAAATGACCACTCAATGCACCATTGTGCTTCTCTTGAATTAAATTCTCCCTAATAGACCCTCTAGGAACACAAAGTTGATTCCCTTTAAACAACAAATCACTTTGCAATGTGTATTCAACATACTTGCTATGAAAATGGTTCTTAAACTCAAGGCATACCTTATAAATTTCTGCAAATTCTTCATCATCTGCATATAGATCCTTGAAGTGATCTATTCCCATGCTCTTCAATTGGATTTCTTGGATGGTAAGAACTCTCCTACTTAATGCATCAGCAACTTTGTTGAGAGCTCCCTTCTTGTGCTTGATGTTGAAGGTGTAGCCTTGCAAGTACTCCACCCATTTCATGTTCCTGTGACTCAACTTCTCTTGGGAATTTAGAAAACTGAGTGCTTGATTGTCTAAGTACACAATGAACTCCTTGGGAAGCAAGTAGTGCCTCCACTTCCTTAGTGCTTGGACCAATGCATACATTTCAAGGTCATAAGAAGAATAATTCTTCTTGGCTTCACTTAGCTTCTCAGAATGAAAAGCCACCAGTCTGCCCTCTTGGCTGAGAACAGCTCCAATTGCTACATTACTGGCATCACACTCAATTGTAAATAGTTTCTCAAAACTTGGCAACACCAAAACAGGTTGAGTAGCCACCTTTTCCTTTAGTAACTCAAAACTCTTGTTAGCTTGTTCATTCCACACGAACTTAGTGTTCATGCCTCCTTTAATTGTATCCAACATAGGAGCACAAATTGCGCTAAATTGTTTGATGAATTTCCTATAGTACTGAGCAAGACCGTGGAAGCTTCTTACCTCTGTTGCTGTCTTGGGAGTAGGCCAATTAAGAATGGCTTCTACCTTGCTGCTGTCCATCTTCAAGTTGCCATGTGCTAACACAAAACCAAGGTACACCAGCTCTGTTTTGATGAACTCACACTTTTCCAGATTAATCTTCAGCTTCTCCTCCTGTAGCTTCTTGAAAATCAGCTCAATGTGTTGGAGGTGCTCTTCTCTAGTTCTGCTATAAATTAGTATATCATCAAGATACACTACTACAAATTTGCCAATGTAGTCCTTGAGGATTTCATTCATGAGTCTCATGAATGTGGAGGGGGCATTAGACAAACCAAATGGCATTACTAGCCACTCATAAAGACCCTCATTGGTTTTGAAGGCTATTTTCCACTCATCACCCTCATGTATTCTAATTTGGTGGTATCCACTTTTTAAATCTATCTTGGTATAGTACCTAGCTTCTCCTAGACAATCCATGAGGTCTTCAATCCTAGGAATGGGAAACCTATACCTGATGGTTATCTTATTGATTGCCTTGGAATCAGTACAAAGCCTCCATTCTCCTCCTTTCTTGGGTGCTAAGACGGTGGGTACTGCACAAGGACTAATGCTTTTCCTAATGAGACCTTGATCAAGCAATTCTTGAATATGCCTGGCTATCTCCTCATTCTATTGAGGTGTCATCATGTAGGCTACTTTGTTTGGAAGGGTGGCTCCTGGTATCAAGTCTATCCTATGACTTATGGCTCTTTTAGGGGGTAAAGTTGCTGGTTGACCACTACTTACTATGTTCTCATAGTCTTGCAACAAGTCTTGAATCTCCTTTGGTAGTTCTTTCTTTTCAGCTGCCTTCTCTTTGCTTGCCTCTCTTGGCTTGATCATGATTGCATAGCCAACTCCTTCTCCTTCTTCCAAGGTCTTTAAGAACTCCTTTTCACCAGTTATTAGCAACTTAGAACCTGCTGTCTGCACCTCATTATCTTCCAACAAAGATTGAATCTTGTATGTGACATTGTCCTTCTTGAAGGTGTATGAGTTCTTGGCTCCATCATGTACAGCTTGGCGGTCAAATTTCCATGGCCTACCTAGGAGCAAGTGGCATGCATCCATAGGTAACACATCACACAAAACTTTGTCTCTGTACTTGCCAATTGAAAACTCCACCCATGCTTGTTCATTCACCAAGACATACATGTTGACCCTTGTTGAGCCATGTAACCTTGTAAGGATTACTGTGGGATATCCTTGTCAATTTCAGTTTGCTGACTGCCTCTTCTGACACAATATTGTCAGTAGAACCTGAATCTATAATCACCTTGCACACTTTCCCCATCATCTTGCACTTTATCCTAAACAAAGATCTTCTCTGGCTTGGTTCCTCTTTGACCGGTTCCTTGATTAAGGTCCTTCTCATCATGAGATTCTCACCTTCCTCTGAGCTCAATGGTACTTCTGATTGTTTATTTGCTGCAGCTGCTTCATCTTGAATTAGATGGGTTCTCTTATCTCCTCCATGGGAAGTGCTTCCTTTCTCAGGACATCTATAGGCTGGGTGTCCCAACTGGTTGCAATGATAGCATTTCATGTTGGTGAAGTAACTACCCCTTCCTTGTCCACCACTTCTTCCTCTAGGGCTGAAACCTCTTCCTCTACCACCTCTATTGGAGCTTCCTTCTTGCTGATCAGAAAATTTGACTTCTCCTTGAGCTCTTGATTCTGAGCCTCTTCCACTATAGCTTCCTCTTTGTCCTCTGTTGTCTTTGCCTTTACCTCTACCTTTAGGGTTTTGTTCTTGTTTCTTTTTGCCTTTCTCCTCTATCTTCAAGGCCATTTGATAGCATTGGCGTACTGATTTGAAGTTTACCAAGCTCATGTCTTCTTGAATAGACCATTTGAGTCCATTTAGGTACCTTGCTAACCTAATGCTTTCATCCTCAACCACTTTTGATCTAAGGCACAATTTCTGAAACTCCTCTATGTATGTTTGGACATCCATGTCCTTTTGCCTTAGATTGTGTCTCCTCCTATGCAACTGAACTTCATAATCATCTGGGAGATAAGTTTGCCTTATTTTGGTCACCATTCCTCTCCATGAAACTATGGGACCTTTGCCTTCTTTCTCTCTTTCTGATTGTACAAACTTCCACCATGTGAGAGCTGCTCCTCTCAACCTTGACTTGGCCACCTTCACCTTTTGGGCCTCTGTTATGCCATCACACTCAAAGTGGTTCTCAATACTCTCAATCCAATCTACTACTGAATCTGGATCCATTTGTCCACTGAAAAGTGGCACACCATCCAATGCCTTACCACTCAAGGCCTGCAATGCCTTCAAGAATGGTTCCTCTATAAGAACAGGATCAGGCTTTGGAGTTTCCTCCTCCAATTCCACCTCTTTTTCCTTGGCTTCCTGCTCTTCCTTTTTCTTTATCTTTTCCTTCACAGTGTCTGCTGTTTCTTGGACTTCATCTAGGAGTTTCTCCATCTGAGATATCCTTTCTCTGAGCAACCGGTTATCTTCCTCTTGCTCTTCTACCTTCTTTGCTAGCTCTGCATTCGTCACCATGGTTCCTTCCTCTGGTGTATTTTCTCCTACTGACTCAGTGGATTGGCTCATTAATCACAAGCCTTGAATCTACTCTCAGCTCTGATACCAATATGATGTATTGCAAAACCCTCCAAAGCTTGCTTGCACCAAACCTCCAGAAGACACAATACTGCCTTCACCAAGAACCTAGCAATGATCTAAGCTCTATATTTACTTGGTTCAACAATGGAACCTTGCTACAACTCTATCCTAAGAGTTTTTATATGTGCTTTCACTTTGGAGGGTTTAACACCTCTTGTTGCTTGAGTACTCTGCCTTGGACTTAGAAGATTCTAAGTGCCCTGTTCACTAACTGACTAGAACCTCTTGCAGGGGAACTAAAGATGTTGGCTTCTTGCATTTCAGCTCCAAATAGGTACATTTTTCCTTAGGTTCAGTCTTCAAATCACCCAATTTGTTAGTTTACCTGGGACAGTCCAAACACTCTTCTAGCCTTTACCAGTCGGTATTTGGCTTTTTCCTCTCCAATTTACCACATAACATATCAAACAAAGATCATTTTCTGATACCCTTTTTCCAGCTTTAAATCTTGCAATAGCTTTCAGGTCACCAAATACTCCGTACAACTGTCTCCTGGAACCTTGGAGAGGAGGGCTAATTGCCCTATTTCCTAGGGTTTTTCTATCTTCTTGATAATTCCTCCCTCTAAGGAATTGTTCAATCCTTCAGCACTCTGTTTTCTTTGTGTTTGGACCTAATCTAACTGGAAATGTACCTTGGCCATACAGTTTGTACTTTCCCCTGCCCTAGTTCCTTATTCTCCACTCCCAAAGCCCTAATCGGGTCCTAAGCTCGCCTAGGGTTTCGGATTAAGACTCAATACTTGCTTCATTGCCTCTCATATCTTTAAATATGTACAATAGGATGGCCATTCTCCCATTTTTCACTATTCTCAGGGGATTCCCAGGGACAGTGTCTATGGGAGGGCCATTAGGTATAACACTGCTCAAAACAGGAAATACAGTCCCAACTTCTTAGTTTTTATAAAGAAAACCAACTCACTTCTAAACCTACTGGAATACTAGAACTTTCCTACTTGAATCTACCAAATGAACACAAATTCTGAGTAATCTATGCACACAATGACTTGTCTAAACTCTGCTACTCAAGGTACGCGGGCAGACACAGAAATCCAGTCTCCAACTGTCCCTGTCAACACAAACTAATCTACCCTGCATGCATCCTGAATCCACAAGTTATTTACAAATGTAAAGATGTTCATTCACATTCAATAATATCTATGCCAATATCAAACAGTGCGTATAGTTCACCATATCATGTTTGCCAGAAAACACATGGGGTTTACCAAAACACAGAAAATCTTTACAATCTGCCAACTGTCTCTATCTTCACACACCAAAAACTATTTTTTACAATGCAACTTTCTCTCTCCAACGAGGCACACACACTTTGGATTCCAATATCCACCATTTCAGGGCAATTGCTCAGTGGTTTATCCTGATTACAAGGAATTCCTACCATGAGATTACATGCAACTCCTTAAATCTTGCCATGCAGCTTTTTAACAACATTCCACAACTTCCAATATGCCACAATTCCGAATCCTTGGACCTCTAACACCTTGTTGGTGAATCAAATACCTTCCAAGCTGTCCACTAGCATCTTTTAGCAACAACGACAAGAATTTTACTCTTTTACTGCCCCATAGTGCAACATAGGTTGTTCAAAGCTTAGGAAAACCAAAAATTAACAACATTAACCCACATTGATAAACTAAGATAATTTAATCCTAATGACTGACTCCCCATACTACAAGAACTCTAGAATCAAAACAAACATAACATAATCCTGATTTGGCCAAAATCAGGTACAAGCCAAAACTTTTCCTAAGAAGGTGGAGATCAGCCTAGGTGCCCCTGCACCACCCTTCCAACAAATCTATTTTGTGCATAACTTGTAATTAGTGCACCCCCCTGAGACCACATTCTTTGAGACTTTTGTCAAACAGTTCATGTGCCTAGTCTATGCTTCCGCATTTTATTGATAATTGTTGTGGAATACATCCTTGCACCTGCATATTGCAATTTTATGAAAGTTTTTGAAGCCTTTTCAACAAACCCATCCTATGCGTACCATGTAATCATTGCATTCTATGAAATCACATCTCTTCGAGACATGTTGTCGAACAGTTCATGCGCCTTGTTTATGCCTGTATTTCTCTATGGTGTTTCATCAAAAATTTCATGTGTCTTGTCTGTGCTTTGCATTCTTTGAGGAATTATGTCAAATAGTTCACATGCCTCACCTATTTTTCCACGTATTTCATTCTTGTCTACGAAGGAAATTGCAACCACAGCCTCTAGAAAAATTCCTTCATCCTTTATGATTTGATGTTTGTTCATACTTTGTTGCAAAGCTCCCATTTTGGCACAGGCAGCAGTGATGATGAACAAGTAGCAAAATTTGACTTTATACTTGCCAACTGCATTTTCTTGAAAACTTCTAAAAACCTTCAACAAATCTATTTTGTGCATATCTTGCAATACTTGCATCCCATGAGATCACACTTCCCGAGGTATTTTTTCAAAAAAGTAGTTGCCTTGTCAACGCCTCCACATTTTGTATGCATGCTTACCTGGGCACTTGTAAATTATTTTTATGTGTTTAGTAGATACCCATGCCCTACTCCAGAAATCTCATTTTGGAATAGGTGAGGAGGATATTGGGAAAGGTTGTAGAGCTTGGTGTTATACCGCCATATATGCATTTAATTTTTCCCCTTTCTTTATAGGTTCATTTAGGGTTTCTCTTGTTCCTGTTAAGCCAATGATTTGTGTGAATGAAATTCCATTCATGACAATGCAAGTTGTGCAACATGGCTTCCCATAGGATCAATGCAATTGACCTTCGATGTCTAAAATTTTATAATAGCATTTCCCTCACAATCATAATGAAAATGAAAATGGTCATGAATCTAATATGTCATATACCCAATCATGTGTGTAATCATAGCAAAACTTGTAAATTGAACCTTGTAACTATTTGAACCAAAAAAAAACATGGTTGTAATGTGATAGCTAAGAAAGAGAAATATTTGCTTGAGGGTATGAGGAAAATGTAATATGTATAGTAGTTAGTGTGAAGTTCCATTAGTATATCAATATATGGTAATTTAGGAAATGAGGATCTATCAATAAATACATTTGCATTACTTTATACAAATTTTTTTGTAATTTTGGAAAGGAAATTTATAGCAATCCTATTACTATTAATGGAATTGAGCTTTGGTTTTATTCTAAAGGTATATAATACATAGATATATATTTGATATGTTATCAAGGTCTTAATGAATCTTCCTTTTGTGGGATAAACATTCTATAATATGGATAAGCTTTTATTCTAACTGAATCTAGATACTAGCACTAATGGTTATATAACTACCATTATAATATTCTCTTATATTTTAGATAAGAGCCCTTTTATTGAATAGGAGGTTTAAGTGACGGATGAGCTCAAGAGTATGAGGATAATATTCACATTGTATAATATATTTGATATGTTATCAAGGTTTTTATGAATCTTCTTTTTGTGGTATAAAAAATTTATAATATGGATAATCTTTTATTCTAACTGAATCTAGATACTAGCACTAATGGTTATATAACTACCATTATAATATTCTCTTTATATTTTAGATAAAACCTCTTTTATTGGATAGGAGGTTTAAGTAACAGATGAACTCAAGAGTATGAGGAGTTATAAAGGTACGATAAACTTTCAACAAATACATTAGGTATGGTCAAATTTGAGATTCTTGAAAGAGTTGGCACTAATGCCCTAGATATGCCATCCATTTTAAAAGTTGAAATTATACATCTTTTAGAGCCTTCTATGTTAGATAGATGTTAAATTTTTATGGGTATTAGAGTCCAGAGTTATGAGGGAAAAAACTTATTGTGGGCCTCAACAGTTGTGTTGGAAGTTGGTCTTTGTTTTTTGGCCTTAACATTGTATGATTGCAGAAAAACACATTCTAGGCCATTCGACTTGTTCTAGAAGTGGACAAATGCTTTAATGGTCTCAAGCATTTCTTTTGTAATATCACTAATTCTATGCATTTCTTTATTTATTAGACTTACTCTAATAAGCTAGTAATATATTTAAGATATTACTTTGATATTTATTATTTTGCAAATGCATTTCTTTTGCAATATCATTAATTCTATGCATTTTTCTTTTACTAGACTTACTCTAATGCTTATGGGTATATGCATTTAAGATATTCATTGTTTACTGCTATTTAGTAATATGTTTATGGATAGTACAGAGCAAGGAGATATTGCCTTGATAAGCTAGTAATATTTAAGAAATTACTCTGATATTAATTCTTTTGCAAATGCATTTCTTTTGTAAAATCATTAATTCTATGCATTTTTATTTATTAGACTTAGTCTAATGCTTATGGGTATTTGATTTTATGATATTCATTGTTTATGCTACCCAGTAATATGTTTATATTTTGATTGTGGATAGGTATAGAGCAAGGAGAAAATACAAAACTAGTGCCTTACTAGATGTATTTATAGCCCATCTCATGTACAACAGTAGCATCATTGAAGACATTCATTCACACCATTTAGTTTTATTTTTTTCAATTTTAAAAGCATAATAAATCAATAGTTTGCATAATACGAAAGATTTTGTATTCAAAACTCTATATATAGAGTTCTTTGTAACATATTTTATATACAGTTTGAATAAATAGATAATTATTTTCTAATGTTGTACTAGTATTTGGTGATATGGTTCAGAGGTGTAAGCTAATCAAGATTTGTCTTCTTACTTCAAAATCGTACCTATTGGTTTTTTAGTGTTGAATTTTCTTTATAATTTATTGAACATAGCCACAAGGCTCCAATCAGCAAACTCACCTACACTAATAATAAAATTCATTCAAATGTATGTAAGTTTTGTCACAATTTTGATGAACCTAAACTAACGAAATAATAAAACCTTTGATGAAGTTGCTATGCATGCAACAATATTTTCATCGCAATTTTGATGCACCTAAACCGATGAACCACTAAAACCTCTGATGAAGTTGCTATACATGATGCAAACGTTTGGTGATTGTGCGACGAATGTTTGGTGATTGTTCATTGAAATTGTGATGAAGTTTGTGTCAATTTTTTGATGAACACCAATTCCATTTTCCGTGGCGATGACTAACGATGCTAGGTCATACTTTCTATGTATAAAAGTTGGTCAAAATTGCGGTGAAAAAACTAGTGATGAAATTTATGAGTGTTTCATCAGTATTTTGATAATAGTTTGTCAAAATACCGACGAACATTCATCGGAATGTGGAGTCAAATATAGTAGTTTTATTTTGTTATTATTTTTATTAGTTATAATGGTCATGATAAATAAGTTTTCGAAAGAGGAAAGATGTTACAAATAGTAAATTTACTTTGTAATATTGTGAATGCAATGAAAGGAAACAAATACTCTGTAGTGTAATTTTAATTGAATTAGAAGGTACAAATTGTTTTCTAGGAAGATGAGAAAGATGTCACCAAATTTATACAACGATTTGTGCACAATAGAGAATTTGTAAAAGAACTATTGCATAATAGATCCTCTCCATAGTTTAGTCAACAAAGAACCCGTGGTAAACATTAAAAAAATAAATTGAATGGATAGAAAGGATATTAGAAACAATAACATTAGAAGGTGAATGTTATGAATTTGAAATCTATATATAATTGAAGGTTATAAAGAAAATAATTTCAAGTAACGCCCTACTACGCAACCCCAAAGGAAACTAATACATCCAACATTTATGGCACAATTTTTTTAAAAGTAACTAACATGAAACATAATAATAATATACATCACAAGAAATGAAACTTTACATGTACAACATATAACAATGTCCCTTGGGGTTACATGACTGCATTAGTTTTCTAATCATTATCATTACATGAAAGATACCAATACATCCATAAGAATATAACATGATTATGGACAATACATTAATAACATGAAGATACGTTACTCAAGGATTACAATATTACAATGCTACTTCCCAACATGAACTAGGAAGAGTACAAAAACATGGATGAATACATCTAGAATGTATGAATACAAAGTTCCATATCAAGAACCAACATTGGTGCATCTTTGGTGTCACTACAATAGGTACAACTCAATCTCGACTGGGGACCCAATGGGGTGCATAACATGTTCTACCCGACCATGTGGACCCGAAGGATACCTAACAAGAAACATCAAATGAAACAAGGATTACAATGCTCAACAATAGGAACAACAATAATGCCAAAAGACATCCAACACAAGAACTTCGACATAAGAAACAAGACAACATGACAAGAGAAACAACTCATGACCACATCTGCTTCTAGAGGCTCAAGAACAACAAGAGGGGAACAAAAGTATACAAGGTTGTTAAAGGGTGGAGTTTCATCACATAGGTAGTCATGGGTTATCCTAGCGTAACCTTCCTAGGCTACCGACCCCATCCTAGGTTATCCTGGTAACCTCTACTAGTCGCCAAACCCCCATGCTCACTATACAGGATCAACATACCTTGAAAAATTATATGCAGAGGCAAGGCAGTTGATCTTTCTATTCCAAGCCTTCCCACTCATCCCAAGCCTAAACGAGCACTTGGGCCCATGAGTGAGGCTACATTATCTGAATTAATGTGTCAATCTACCCAAAACCCCTAATTAATTAATTAAATTATCACTTGATTAAACTCATAATGGGTTATCTTAGACTAGACACTTTGGCCATTGGCTCCCACGAAGATCTACTCCCCCAACTAACAATAAAATCTCAAAATTGCAAACGTATAGGACAACTTACACATATACCAAATTCAAGCAAAATAACTGCACCAACTGAGACATGCACCATATCACACTATAACTTCAAAATAACGAAGACCACATTCAAGTGTAAGGCTCAAACCCACATATACACAATCGAAGTCTAAAGGTCAACCATCATCAAAATATGAAACCATCCACTTTTAGGTGAAACAACATAAAAGTCAAATATATACTTTGGGCGTGATATGGGTTATCCAAGGTGGATCCTGCTAGGTCGTTGGCCCCCATACCAACCCTTGCAAGTAAAAATCATATCCCCTCTAACCTTTGGAAGACACTCAAAATGTTATGACAAGGGTTTACCCATCCAAGGGATGACATTAATAACAAGATCTCAAAGAATTTTTTTCAATCCACCATTTATAGGTCAACAAATGCAAAATAATGAGTGAAAACATCACAAGGAGGTAATCAAATTGATACAATCATCTCGAGACAAAATCAATAATGGAATCAAAATCTTCTTAGTAACCATTTGGAACAAAGGACTCACTATATTAAGCATTAACCCAAAATGAACTCATTACCAACTCAACCACCATAATCAATAAGAAAATCAACCACATAACTAACACATTCAGTCAGGCACTTTAACCATAAAGGAAAATACTTCACATTCACAACATTCTCTTAACTTAACCATTTCGTTCAATCATTAGTTTTTATCCACAATTAGCTATCCTAAGGTTAACTATTTCATTGAAAAACATTAATCTCTATCAAGAAAGTACAAACCCCTAATATAAAATTGCAGCTTAATATAATACAATAGTTATTATCCAATTAGCTAACTACATAATGAGGGTACCATAGATCATGAGAACTCAACATTAAATATTAAATAAACCTTTCAAAATCTAACTACAAATAACATTTCCCAATTTCAACATAATCCTATTTACATTATAAACTTCTATATATTGAAGCAATCACTTAAGCATTAATAACATACAACTATATGTATCTATATAAGAAATTCCATTCATTTATTCTTTCAAAAATACTCATTTAACTAAAGATAAATACGGCTAATTTCTTTTTCTCACATATATCTAACTACATAGAGTCATGGAAGAAAGCAAAAGAAAGGTTTATCTTTAAACACTCACCTACTGATTTAAATACCCTTTCTTGTAATAATTAGTCACCTAACAACTCTACATTAAAGATAATTCTATATACATATTTATATACTTTCATCATTTTTTTATTTATATTTCTTACACATAACTAACACTTATTTATTTAATTATTTGCTAACTCTTTTTTTTTAATTTTATATATTTCTTATACATATATTTATATGTGTATAATTAACACTCTATATAGCTAGTGAATATATTTACTGATATTTAATTTCTTCATTAAAGAAAGAAATAGAAATAATAAATAAATAAATAGAAGGCTTCCCTTCCTCCTCTTTTGAAATTCTAATATTAACTAATACTTATTCTTTTCTTTTATTTCTTTCCATTATATCCATTTTTTTTTTAGTATTTTAATCTAATATATTCCTCCTTCCATAAAGGAGTAGGAATCACCTTTTTTTTTAAATGATTGAATGGACATAGGATTAAATGCTTTATTCACAAGAAAGGCCACTTATTTATAAGAGTATTTTTATTTTTTTAAGATGAGAGTTAAGTGGAGTCTTTTATGCAATAATAGGCTATAAAATAGCTTTCTTATCATGTTCTAAATCTTATCCATAAAAAGTGAATTTAGCACCAGAATGAAACCACTGCAATTTAGATGTTATGAAGAGATCATAGAATCCTTTGCATTTGGTGGGAAATTGAAGGATTATAGCCCATCATATTTTGCATACGACACTGTTGGTGTGAGGAGATGTGGTGAACGAGGGATAATTAATTGCGTAGTTTACTTCTACCTTTTCATACATATACTTTTTACTCTTCTTATGGATATTTTTATCAACCTTAAAAGATAGTAAGCATGCAGTATATTTAATACTTAAATAATAGAATTTTATTCATTTTATTTCTTTTGTTTCCCTGCTTCAAAGTGTACTCCTCAATGCAATTCAACAGAATATGAAAAGCTTAGCAGACAGTCTCCCCTCAACTCGTATTTTGACCCCTCCTTGAGACATGGCCTAAGTTTTTGAATTTCAAATTTCAAACTTCCTCTATGTGGTAGAACTTCAGTATGCAAATGAATGAACATCTGTTGGACCCTTACGAACATCTTCAGGGTGAACACCTTTTCATCAAAGATACTGAATCTTTCAAAAACTTTTAGGACATGCCAAACCTCTGCTAAAATCTCCAAGCCAATTCGAACAAGAGTTCAATAATCCTTTGATTGATCTTACAACTATTTCAGAAACTTTTGCTCTGGTTTAGCCATCCCTCTTGATTAAGATATCTTCCTTCCGTGATTGTAATTTCCTCAAGGATTAGAAAAGGCCAATGGGTGACGAATTGACTATGTTCCCTATCAAATCCATCTACACATCCCTCCTTCCCCTCTCCTACATGATCTTTGGTTAAATTAGTAAAGTAAATGTTTCTTCTCTGACGACAATCACAGTAAGAATGATGTTTTAATGGAAGATTGTCTAATAAGAAGGTTTTAGCAGTGGATGCCATTCTCTGCTACTGGAAAGCTCAACCCATGTTTCCAAAAGAGATGCAGTCCAAGACAGGAGATCACTTTTCTACCTAAGGATTTCCAAATTATTTTTTAGTTTGGAGATGTTGGCGGTGGCGGGTTGAGGGCAGAGGTGGGTACTGGCTAATTGGTAATCCTGGATTATTCTTAAGACCATGGTCATCATTTTTTATCCCTAATGAAGATGTGACAGTTTGTATAGTTGCCACAAAATTTATGGTCTGTGAAGTTTTTTCGTGAGATTGGGAATGCTTTAGAGGAATTCATTTGTTGTTCGTAATCAACAAAGAATAAAAAATTGACGATGTATGTTAAGCTTTGCATTTAAGTAAATCTTTCTAAACCTGTTAAACAAGCAATTAAGTTATGTTAGTTGATAGACTCTTGGCTTAAGGAATTAGATAATGAGTGCCTCCCTTCTAGATCTTTTCATGGTCATTCTATTTAGCAGAGTGCCTCAAAAGGAATGTCAACTCACGGAATGCTATGGTTGCAAGATGTGCACAAAAAGGACTTGCTAAGAAAACTTAAGAAACGTTCAAGAAAATGCAATTACTATATAACAACAACTCCCCTGTCAAGAGCTACCCGTGGGTGAGAGTAAGGAAGATTTGTCATTTAAATTGCCCAGAAAAGCATGCAAACAAACTGCTGGAATAAATACAAGGCACGACCTACACAACATATTGAGTATCGCTAACTGGAAACGAAAGTGTGATTCAAGATAGATTAAGTTATGCTATGCAATAGGGTGATGACTCAACCACAGATCGAAGGAACATACTTTAATCCTTATTTAATCACAAAATAATTACAGAGATAATAATGCATTGATAAACAGAGATTCATTGGCATCTTCTGATTTCAAGATAAGCTAATTAAATGCATAACAACATATCCATCTTCATATATGCGAACGTAATTACAAAATATACCACGGAATCGTAACAATAAAAACAAGAGCTGCAGTGCAGCATAGTTCCTGCCAAGTGCAGGCAGGGCAGTTTTAAGAAACTAGGTAGCAAAGGAGTTTTGAGAAACCGGGATTATTCTGACCATTGCAGTTTTTATAAACTGGGGATTGTTAGAGAAACTGAACATATGTCCCTTGAATATCTATTAGAATTTGTACTATTTCAACTCGTTAAACATCTACTGCACTCTTTCGGCTGCGTAAACAAATTTGTTTTATGTAAATAAATAAACAATCTTATTTGTTGTCTTTCTATCTAGAAATAGTCAGAACTTTTATCAAACAGGGAAGATGGCAAATCCTTTACTAGAGAGCCTGAAGCCAGGCTTGTTTATGAATAGATAGTTTAGTGCAAGTGCTAGTTGGCTGCATCAGCAACACATGTTATCAGTTAAATACAAGAAAATAAAATATGAATACAAACAGGGAAGATGGCAAGTCCTTTAGTAGATAGCCTGAAGCCAGGCTTGTTTATGAATAGATAGTTTAGTGCAAGTGATAGTTGGCTGCAATGCAATTGCTTTAGTTAAAGCAGTGGCAATTCTATTCTGTTAATGTGTTTTGTATTCGGATATTTCATTGTTTTCCATTCAGAAAATTCAGCAACGCATGTTATCATTTAAATACAAGAAAATAAAATATGAATACAGAGAGATCTTAAAGAATCATTAACAATACAAATATAAAAGGATCTCATTCCAAACATCTCAATTCATAAGTAGATAACTCATAGAAGCATATCACAAAGAACACAAAATTATTTTCTGCCACAAGATGAAAAGGGGGAATTTTATTAATTTGGTCATTAAAATATTTAGACTTTTACATGATAAAATGGATAAAAACCCAAGATTGAAAGTTTTTTTGCTTTCAACATCATTAAAAGAAAAAAACAATGTATATCCTCATTGTATAATACCAATTTTACAAGGCAGCTCCAGAGCAATGTTTAGCTATGACCACAATTGACTAGGGACTAGAAATTTCTCACTTCCACATTGCCTCAATTTCTGCAAGTGACCGATCTACAGAGATAGGAAAACCAGAGAGTGAAGACATCATGTAGCATCTATCATTCAATGCCATCTTAAGTAAGCATATAACAAACCATCTTGTTTCCTGCTTTGCTCCATCATTTCATTCTCACTGCATCTTTGTTCTTGAAGACTGGCCCCAATACAGTCTACTGTGAAGACAATATACAGATATACTATTTTTTGTCTACTCAATACAGTTCAATGTAATATTACACTAAATTTGTTGTCAGATGGTTAAAACTTAAAATGAGAATTGATAAAGAACTTACAGCCTCCATCTAGTGCTGGAAAGCTAGTTTACAAGCATTTTCATCTTTTGATAAACCCTTGCCCACCTGTGAACAAGATCATAAACATTGCATTCAGAAGTCAAACCAATCAATGTCAAGGTCATGTTATAGATAAAGCCTGTCTCAACACTGCAACCACAGCCATAAAAACATACAGACTCTGTGGAATTATTAATGATCCAGCAAAAACTGAGAGCAGTGGTGTCTAGTACTGTCCCAACTTAAATCTAAAGACAAAACTTCTAGTAAAAATACACAGAGCCAGCCAAATATTATTTGTCATACCTTGGTAGCTTTTAGTCCAGCACGCGACCAATGGGAAACGGCAGTTTCTAGTTTTCCAATATCAAAGAAGGAGACAATATTTCTCTAGGTGTCACATAGTCTATGGCTTGCCACCTATGCGATCAGTACAAATTTGTTTTGTTAGTTCAAAGATTGATGTTAAAAGACAGGCAATAGTAGGCCCTTGCAAATTTAGCTATTCTTACATCTTCTTTTCAAGTCAAGATATTATAAAATGAGAAGAGGGAAAAAAAATAGTTTAGGCATACAAACAAAGCTATGATAGCCATTCTTAAAATAACAAGAAAGAAAAACACATCTAGATGATCAAGTTTGAAACAGACCAGAGCTCCTCAGCCACAAAAGCATAGTCAACAAGGTTTTGTCTTGTTCGGTAATTTCTATACACTTTCTGTAATTTCAATACAGCTACATCCACATCCTTTTCTGCTATTTTGATGATAGACATTTTCTTTAAAAATAAAAGTAAATTGAATATTCAAATCTCTAAAATGTCAAAATAGCCTACGATTGTTGTAAATTTTCATCTTTGGATTTGAATGTAATAAGTACTCGACTATAGCCAATGATAGATGATGATTCAAGAAAAAAACTAAGAGTGCCTATACATTATCTCAAACTAGAGTATGCAAGGAGCTCCAAGCTTCATGAAAACACTTCAAAGATCAATTGTCTGATACCGACAAGCCACAAACTATGGGAAACCAAACCCTTTTATGATGACTAACTCCTGAGCACAGGGTGACCATGATGACAAAAAGGCCAATTACCTAAGAAAGCAGGATTAGACCACAGTCGATCTGAGCTGGATACAATTTGTTTTGGATTTTCTTAAACAATAAACTATCTAAAAGTCTAGAATTCATATATAACAAGTATAACTTATACAAAAGGGCATATCTGACCCCACATATTTTTAATTCTCACCCCACTAACATAGCTAAATTCAATAGAATACAGATATCATATATTAATTAAACATTGAAAAAATAAATATAGTTACCAAGACAGAGAACCAAATTCAAATAGACACTCAGAGAAGAAGAGGCATGTCTACCAAAAGAGCGAAACTCTAGCTTCTAGGACTCTTGTGTCCCATACAAGTATTTTAGTTAACAAACAAGATATACCAAAAAGAAAAACCATATATACTGAAGTGGGACAATACACATCTCTGGTAGAATTTTGAATATCTTATAGTAAAGATCCTTGGACTAAAACCAATTAAAATCTCTTGCTCTCAAATTTGGAAAAGAATATAGAATATAGAACTCCGAACTTGGCAGGCATTAGCAAACAGCTAATAACTTGTGCATACCAATAAAAAATAATGATTCTATCATTGTTGCTACTTAAGGGCCTTGATCTTCAATCGATACCTAGGAAACCTGGGCACAGCCTGACTAGGACCCATGGAAAATTGGCCAATACTATTTGTAGCTGTAGGGCTATCAACATAAATATAGCCAAGGAGTTTACTACAGGAATCACACTTGAGTTTGATTCTCTTTCTCTAGAAACCACAATAATTGAGGGTCTCAGAAAAAGGTTTAATCTTGTCTTCCTGTTCAAGTCTGAATTTGGTCTGATTAATTGCAGAGAATGTAGATTTGAATATCAACAATTAGTACTAAGAGGAAAACAAGCATAATTTCCAAAAATGAATGCAAAGAGGAACTGACCTGTAGCGACCCCCAAGTTGGCTGCTAGGGACTGAATAATCAAGGAAAAGCATGATGCCAAAAGAATGATCCACAGTAACTACAAAATTTAAAATAGTAAGACAACTCAATTCAAAACTAGATTTCCTTTCACAGTAACATCCACATAAGTATTCAATACTCTGATTTGTTCTTTTGTAATTAGATGTGATGTTGATATGAGCTAAGTATCAATATTAAAATTATCTAAATGAATAGTAGGCACTGATAAAATTGGTGAGCTCACCACAAAAGTTAAACTATGGGGTTGAAACCAGTGAAATAAACTCGGAATTAGTGAAGAATAACAAACTTGAACTATAGATTTTGACTGATATTTAAGGGATGCTCAACTTCCAAACCTCCTACGTTAGAAAGCTTTTTCAATAATCAACAACTTATTCACAAAACTTCTTAAATATCAACTATTGTAGGTTACTGACCATTTACAAAATCTGCTAAAAATCCACTTTCAATAATGCTTTGATGAATATCCATACCTTGCTTTAAAGCTCGCATTTTGGCACAAACATGAAGGATGCTAACAAAGGTTGCACAATCTAGCTTTACACCTACCAACTACATTTTTCTAAATGCCTCCAAGGCCTTGTCAACAAACCTAGTAAAGAAAGCAATAAATATACTTTACCTATAGCAATGTAACCAACGTTTATCACTGAAAATCAAACGTTGCAATATAATATCCTTGACAAATCATATTGTTACAGAGGTATAATAGTATCTATAGGTGCATGAGAAACATGCATAGGCATAAATTGGGAATACCCATGCATAGTTGGGAATGTAAGGGAATGTTGGAACTGAGAAGGGAAGCTTTGAGTGCTAGGAGGTTGATTGCTTCTTAATGGATAGTATAATGTTGGTAGAGAAGATGTGCTTCTTTGCATATTAAGGTTAAGATGACCTTATATTGATAGCCAAAAAGTCTGCAGAATATATAACAATGAAAGAATACTAAATATTGTAACAAAAAGGAGAAAATTGTGGCCAATCAACACAAACAATATGCTATGATCTTCTAGCATTTCACATTCATTTCATTGCTGGTATAAGTCTGCAAGGATTAGTCATAATAAATAATGGAATACATCCAAGTTTCCCATCTCATCAATATAACTCTATATAAATATTGTGTAACTTGCAATAGTGGGAAAAGGATTAGCAAAAGTGTTGAGGTTTTATAAATTTAAATAGTTTGTGTATATACTTTACAAGTGGGAGCTCAGCTTCAAATACATATTCCTCCAATAACCAAATTCAAAATGAATGTGGCCATACAAAGATTGCACAATACCAGAATTGGAAAATCCATAAAAAACATTTGATTATGTAAAAGTTGTAGCCTCGCACTATTGTAATTCATCAAACTATTTTAAAGTATAGGTGAAAGCATGGAAGTTATACATTTGCTCATGACCTAGTCAAAAATAAATTTGTCCAAAGAAATTGCAACAATTTTGATTGGCTGAATGAGGAAAGATTAGTCACCGTTTAACATTTGTAGCCTCTGCAATAGTTCCCCGGTAGGAACTAATAATGCAATTGGTAGTATAAAGCTAGATTCTGCAACCTTTGTTAGCATTTTTCCTGCCTGTGCCAAAGTGGGAGCTTTAAAACAAGGTGTGGATATTCATCAATTTGTTTACTTCCACATATTTACCAGGCCACTAGCAATTACAACATCTAACAAAAAACCTTTTTCCATTATCTTTTGATGGATGTCCATAGCCTGTTCCAGAGCTCTTATCTTGGCAAAAGGCATGTGAATTGTTTGACAAAATGCCTCAAAGAGCTTCGATCTCATGTAATGTTATGATTGCAAAAAATGCAAAAAATGGATTTTCTGAAAAGGCATTGGAGGCTTTTAAACAAATGCAATTGGCAGGTGCAAAGCCAAAATGCACCACCTTTTCCAGTGTCCCCCCAACTTGTGCCAAAATGGGATCTATAGAGCAGTGTATGGATATCTGTCAAAGCATAATTGAAAGTGGATTTTTGTCAGATGTTGTAGTTGCAAGCGCGCCAATAGATATAACAGTAATTAATAACAATGAAACAACAATAGCACATAGCATCTGAGAAAAAAATCCCTTGGGCACACAGTTAAAGTCCACAAAGCAACAAAGAACTTTATAATGTTGCTAGCAAATGTCTTGATAGATAACCAAGAAAATGAAAATGTAATCATCTAGAATTATCTCCTAAAGCTTGCATGCCCCCTTGCTTTAAACTTACCATACTCCAAGTACTTGAAGAGCCACATGTTCAGAAGTTTGGCATAGAATTTGGAAGAGCGTGTTGCTAATCATGATAGTAATATAACTGTTCAAGACAAAACTGACACCTTGCTTATGAAAGGATGATAATGTGTTGCAACAAATAACTAGTAAATTCTGAGTAAGCAATCTCATCTAACACACAACTCACAAGCAATAGGAAAAGCAAGTGAATTCATATTGATTTAGAAACTTGACCTCAAGCCTCTTACAATCTCATGTGCTTTGCTAGTATGACCTAATTAGGATATTATTATGTGTCTCTTAAAGACACTGGCATAGAATATTTGAGCATTTTGGTAATTAATTTTATAGGATGGGTTTTGCTTGTTCAGGTTTTCATTCTAGTTATCTTCCTCTTTCCTTCAAATTTAGAGTAAGTTTTACATGTTTTTTTAAGTTTTCAAAGTTTATAATATGTCTTGTACATATCAATGAAAGTATCATGTCTAATATACCTTTTTTTAAGTTTAGACAATGTTTTCTCTTTGAATGTGCTCAAATGCATTAGTACAAAGCAAGGAAGGGTCCATGTTATAACTTTGGACCATATTTTTTTTACTATTGAATAAGATTACGAATGTAGCTCAAAAAGCATCAATTCTTACATATTCTAACAAAAAATACCAATAGTAAACCAACACCTAAACTACAATTATAAACAAAATAGCTCAGTCATCTTCAACCCAAAAATTTTGAGCAGTCTAATAAGTCTAGTAGCCCATACATCACATAGGACTGCTAAAGACAAAAAGACAGTCAGTATGTATAACTTTTATAAGATAATGGAGGATGAGTTGCTTATCCCAGATACAAAACAGCATCATAAAAGACCAAAACTTGGGACCATTTGAATTTTGATTCATTGCTTTGTGTGCTTTCCCATGCCCTGTTTTTGTTTTTCTCGATTAATAACGCATTCCTCCTAAATTCTAATCAATAATAGCAGGCAACAAAAATAATGGTAACCTTTGATAACCATATGTTCATGTTGTTCATGTCTGTGTAGTGTAAAAATGAACAAATTTCAATTCCATAGTGTTGTTGCTTCTGATTTAAGATGGATGTCTTTACAAGTTTTGCATATTATACTGAGGATACACCTAGGATGGTTGAGGAAGGAAAATGTGATTGGAAGCAAAATGAGAATGTGATGCTTCTTTGGTAAAACCTTTAGATAGGGAGTTTGAGGAATTTCTCTTTGATGGTAATTGAAATAGTATTTCTTAACTCACTTAAATTAGCTTCAATGTAATTTCCAAATTTCATTACTATTTCACCTTTGGTTTTGTTTTGTATATAATTTATGTTGAAAGGAAAGTTAATTTACTTCTTAGCTAATAGCAAATACTGTATTCCGCAGGAAATTCAGTTTCTGATAGAGAGCCAAGTCCTGTATCCACATCCCTTGGTGACTATATTAAAATGCAATATTGTTGTACCTTTTTACATATGCACCCATATCCTATTTCAAAATGGCATCCCAGTGGTTGCAAGCTGTAGTGATTTTTCATTAGAATGGAAAAAATTTACATTTTTCCTTGCATCATGAAGATTTAGTGTATTGCAGACATTCTGAGGACTTGAAAAGATTGAAACCATGCAAGCCGCTAATTGTTTTGAACTAAGAACGTGTGAAAGATTGTGACCTGACAGTTTTGTAAAGGGTCCCAGGATTAATGACAACCATCAAATGTTGATCTATGGTTCACAGAAGCCAACAAGAAGCAAGCTCCAGTGCAAATCATTTTACCACATTGGGAGGGGACAAACCCTAGCCAAGGGAACACATTATTGATTCACAAAATCCTATTTTCAGCCCAGTTTAGTGAGAAGTATGGATGTTACACCTCTTTTATGATTAGGCCTTAAGCACACACTTTATGCAGGGTTTTAAGAATGGCATTATGCATAGTTGCTACCGTGTATGGGATGCAGACGTAATAGATATGCATTTGTAAGGCCAGTTCACGCAAGCCCCCTCATCATGCCTAGTTTGGTATATGCATGTGATCTGGAATAGGAACGCTGATTTTGCATAACATTTATCTGTATTACTGGCTAAAACAAATAATCACAAGTGAAATAGCAGCTCATTTTGGAGAGATATGTGTGAACTGCTTAACCTGTCAGGGTGAAACACTATGGAGATGTTGTAAAGTGTTCTTATGGGTGGAACCACTCCCAATGCTATTGAGGCTATTAGAAACACAGTCCAATTCTCTAGTCAGTCTCTAATCTTTAATTGGTTTGCAGTATGACATAATGAAGCATATGCAGTGTGCGTTAGATAGGATGTGCCTTCTATGGATTTATGCATTTTATACAGAATATGATGTGTTTTAGATCATTGAATGACTATCAAACTCATATATTTCAGTTATGTACTCAAGAACCAAAACACATTCAAAACATTCCACTCAAGAAATGTAGTTGTAGTAATCTTATGCTCGTTGTAGATTCTACAAATATGCACAAGAATTCAATGACTCATTGCCCCTTGCTAGTGTGTTTACATGCATTTACAATTGTTATCTAGCTAAATACACCCATGAAAAAGATGGCATAACAATGTCTTTCATAGGTTAGCAACTGAAGGAATTTACTGGAACAAAGTTCTATGGGCATTAAGATAATCACAGCGACCAAAGTAGCCAAACCTTGGACTGGATGATTTCAAAATATTGGACTCTTCATTTCAAGAAATGTCAAAGAATCCTGACAGAACATCATCATAATTTACACTGAGTAACAAAGAAACTTCAAAATATTGGACTTTTCATTTCAAGAAATGTCAAAAAATCCTGATAGAACATCATCATAATTTACACTGAGTAACAAAGAAACTTGGTACTATGACTTGATACATAATACCCTAGCAAAGCATATGTATGCCCTGAAGCATTGCATTAGGAAATGATGGGCATCAAAGTTCTACAAATAAATAACAACTCATCCTACCAAACCTGCTGGATACATTGGATTGTCAAGAAATAAGAAAAAATATATCAGAACTGCTATTCACCAGGGTCAGAATCATTCCATGTTATATGTTTAGGTTCAGCTTACCCTGTTCTGAAGATTGTAAGTTCAGGGAAGGAATGACCATAGCAGTATGACTTGGAGAAAATGTGGCACTGTTCCAAAGATTATAGTTTCACATTCTTACAGAGTGATATCGATACCTGAAGAACCTTAGAATCATCTCCGTCATATATAAAACAAACTGTATAGCAAGATACATCCATGTTTGCACACAAAAGCAAGTAAGAATAAACTGCAGAACTATTGAAAAAATACAGCAGAAACTGGTCACTTGACTTGAAAGACAATAGAAGACTTACAGATTTAGCAGCCCATTTGAGCACAAGATGGACCATGGACCCATGGAAGATAGACCTTGAAACTTGAGTACCTCAAATTTGAGGACTGTAATTTAAGTAGGGTTTATAACAGCATAGATAACATGCCATGAAACGAAACATAAATAAATATATAAACTTACAGGAACGTAGGGTTTCACCTTACAGGAATGTAATACAAGCTTTCTTTACACCAGCATGATTAACAGAACAAAGGCATAAATTTTGATTGAGAACAAATCAAAGCAGGATACTCTCAGCGTCAAATATTGGTAGAGAATCTATGTTCAGAATATGTGAAGAACTTGCACAACCGAAGAGATTTTTAAAATGGCTTAGCTCATAGAATTTTGTCTAAAGTTGTTGAAATCATGAAAAACTTTCGATACTTACGAGATTTTGAGTTGAAGACTGAAAAAGAGAGGAACAAAATGAGACAGAAGAAATCCAAACAAGTGTCTCTCTGCGTGCAACAACTCTACTGTAATCGCCAACTGTGCAAGCCATCTGACACTCTACAGAGTCTCCTTCAAAATTTATGCATTCTCTGGTCTTGGTAGCTGTGACTGCACCTGTCAGCCATCTGCAGCTCCAATCAGAAGCTGCCAAAACATTTTCCTGCAAATTTTTCGTTAAAAAACTTGCAACTTGCTCATGGCCTAGTGGAAAATAAATCTATCCGAAGAAATTGCAATGATTTTGATTGGCTGGATGAGAAGAGATTAATCACCATTTAAGTTTCTAGCCTCCGCTATAGTTCCCGGTAGGAACTAATAAGCCATACTTATTCCTTGAAAGATGTATTCTTTTCAACAAATAAGGTTTAGACAGGAGAGATAAAATCGCAGCCTAGAAAGAATAGTAAGGAACCATAAACAAGTAAAGACACTTAGAGAGACAGAGAGTTTTGATTTCTCTTAAACTAGCTTGCATATTTGATGGTTGCTAAATCTCAATGATGGATGTCAGCATACGTACCTGGAGCCCTAAGAAAGTGAAAAATGGTGGATGATCTCAGTTCTTATTTGTATTAACTTCTTCTTATCAAAAGGTGAGAGGACTAAGCTAGACGAATCTAAGTTATTCCCTCTCCTTTCCTCCCTCAT
>VDFB02264345.1:78214-178900 GCA_007258455.2 Sequoia sempervirens | reverse complement strand
GTAATATATAGTAGCACTAAATTTGTTGCACACACATTAGAGTGCAATAGTGTCATGGTGATATAGTTGGTTAGTTCATGTCATGGTGATCTTGTTGGTTAGTTTAAATGAAAGTAATAAAGTGCCATATTGAATTTAGGTAGTAGTTGGTAGGTTCATTTACCTATATAGTTGGATCTCACTTTTTGTGCCTCCATGGTTGTATTTCAATTCGACTGTGTGGTCTTTTATCACTTGAATAACTAAATGACTAAAACTTAATCCTTATATAAGATTTTATCTTTTGGTTGGGTTTTCTAACATGTATATTCTAAAATGAATTTAATGTACATGGGTTAGCACATGGTTGGTTCTTACTAATATAAATACTAATGCATTAGCTTTTTTATTGAGTTTTCTTATGTAGCAATAAATAGGTGAGTACCATGTATCTTAGATGTGATAATGATGGTGAACCAAAGACTATTTATCTAGCAAAGGATTCAATGGATATTATAAGATTCATTGTTAGAGATAGTAAAGGGTGATATGTAAGACCCATTGTTACTTTCTAGGACTATTCAAAAAGAAATCATGTAGTGTGTTACAACTAATAAAGAATCATTTTATCATTTTAATGATACATTATAGATCTACAAGTATTTTTTCATATAAAAAAGAGGTAATTTGGTCTTAAAATATGTTCTACTCCCTTATCAATGTGAAGTAACAAGAAATTATGGTTTAAAATAGTTTTTCATCCCCATGATCTAGTTGTGCACAATAAAGAATATAATTCATAGAAATAATTGTTATATCAAACTAGTTAATGATAGTTGAGGTGATGTATGAGAGTTAGGTGTTGAATATATATATATAAGTTCCATATACATATGTTATTTATGGTTAAGCACCAAGAATCTATATATGAAAATTCATTTGATTAATGAGTTCTTGTGGAATTTGTATCGACTATATGTTATTTATTGTATCCTCTTTTTTTTGTTTTTGGTGTCAACTATGTAAGTTAGACTCTTTTTTACCATGTCCACATGCATTATAAGTTAAGAGAGAGTGATAGAATTATTAGTACTCTCTTTGGCGTAGTTTCCCCATATTATCTTAAGATATTTCAAGGGATAAATTCTTTTTTTAATGTTATATTTTATTAACTATTGGAAAAGAGTTCATCTTCATGAATATGACATTCTAAATAGATAATGAATTTCTTGTGATAGAATTATTAATATTGTATCTCTCACCCTATTAATTTTTCCCCTTATTTTATACTTGTAGCATCATAAATTGTCACCCTCAACAATTTCACACTATGTTTTGCTCCCCTTAAATTATTGAGCCTAATTGGGTCCCTGATTTCCTAAAATTATGCATTCTATAGCTCATGTGTATCACTTCAAAAATTATTTTCCATTGATACATTGTGTCTTGGAAATAGGACCAATACCTATATGTCCATGGGTGTATGGATCCCCCTATTCTATTGTGGACCATTTTTTAATATGTCAGAGTGGTCATTTTAACATTCAAATTTCAAATGTCTACTATCGAGATTTAATTTAGAACAAGTCAAGAGCAGCATTTCAAA
Organism: Sequoia sempervirens; assembly: GCA_007258455.2. NCBI lineage: Eukaryota > Viridiplantae > Streptophyta > Pinopsida > Cupressales > Cupressaceae > Sequoia > Sequoia sempervirens. The sequence continues at coordinate 177,315 of VDFB02264345.1, read as the reverse complement.
GCATTATTGTAGAAATTCAAGATCCAACATCATGTCAAATTATGTGTGTGTTCATGTTATCATTGTTTTGTGAAGGATAGCACTTTTGTAGGTCTCCAAGACATTCAAGAAAATCAAGCAAGCAAGATCAAGAACTTAAGCTGATGTGTGTGACTTCAATCATTCAAGGAATTCATTGAAGGGTGGTGAGTTGCAGCACTTTTTTATTTCATCATTCCTTCCTTTCAATTATCTTTGATCATTGACATTGTCATTGTGGAAGTGGAAACACTTACACGAGGTTTGACTGAGGCAAGCCCCTAAATGTCCCAACACTTTCCCTCTCTTTGAATGTATAGGTTATAGGGCTTCAAGAGGATTGAAGAAATATTGAAGAAAAGTTTTTCATTGTTGCATTCATAGCCCTAAAACTTATCAAGCCATGAAAAATCACCCACAAAATTATTTGACAGCATTTTGACAACTTTACATATTGAACTTAGAAGCCCACAACTATCATCAAAGGACCCCAAAAGCATAGTAGGACACCCTATCAAAGACTGATATTCCCCTAGGTATTCCAAACCTCATATTCAAATCATAACCCACTTTTTAGGACAAGTACAGTCTTTGAAAATTTCCATATCTACCTACAAATAGTTGTTTCAATTTGTTATTTTTCAAGATCTTGCATTTTATGTATTAGGTCACATAGTCTAATTAGGTTAATCAATGCAAATCATTTCAAATCTATTTCTAGTCCCTTAAAAAAGGAGATCTAGGTTTGATTGGATCACCTTCATGGTTGATAGTCAATCTATTCATCTTATTGATCTTCCTCTTTAATGAAACATAGGAAAAAGCCCCTTGTAATCCTAGGTTCTTTGCATTTAGGACCTACAACACACACACCATTTTTATTCATTTCATTTTGGTGAACCTAACATGTTAACATCATAATTTTTTTGAAATTGGTAGTCTTTCGAACCCTAGACCTAGGTTTTTCTTAACATTTTCTTGCATTTCTCATTTAGAGTTTCATTTAGGGTTTCTTAACATTGTCTTGCATTTCTCATTTAGGGGAAAACTTTGTGGTTAAGTGTGCTTGAGATGGAGTAGTACTAGGATGGGTGACCTCCTGGGAAGGCCCAGTGCTTCACCCCTATGAGCATCACCTAGATGCAATGAGTGTTAATTCAACCATTCATTATCATGAGAGATGGGTTCTTGTGAACCACTACTCATGAAACATGGGTCAATGAGTTTGCCTTGAAAAACTACACTGTTGAATCTTGATAGTAATATCATAATTTGACATGATGTGGAAAATACCTATGTATCAATTGATGAGCTAAAGGGGTGTTAAACATGTGCAAGACAACTGAGAGGGGGGGTGAATCAGTTGTCACATATATTCAAACTTAAAACTTAATCACTTATCAAATATTCAACCACACTATTCTGTTATTAAATATGAGCATGAAACATGAATAACAGAAAGTAAATCAACATAATGAACACCATATTTTTATGTGGAAAACCCTATAAGGGAAAAACCATAGTGAGGGTTAGCTCACACTATATAGTATATTAAAAAGAGGCTCACTGTGAAAAGGACTCACTGTCCAAGTACAAAGGCTCACTGCCTACAAAAAGGACTCACTGTCCAACAGGGAGGCTCACTGCCTACAAAATATTATACAAAAATAGAGTAAGGCTTTACATCCCAAAAATGAACTCGTAAGATACACCTATCATGTATTGATACAGTTCCAGTGATGCTCAGTATTCAGAGTTTACACCCTTCACTCTTCACTCACCAACTATTTCCTTTCTGATCACAACTTCTTCGCACAACTTACATACATTCATTCATCCATTGCATTCATACTCTTTTATAAACTATTCATCGTACATGCATATATATATATCTGATCACCATCATAAACATCAATTAGGTCGACCTAATTAGATGCAAATTATTATAAAAGATATCAACTGTCAGCTCCATAAAGTATTTTCAAAAAGTAATTTGATTGTTAGCATGATACAATATGTCAGCTCAAACCATACAATAGAACATGCTTAAGATTTTTATATCATCTCAAAAATATCTTGACAAGTCGTCTAGGAACAAGTAACCATTTTTTTGTATGCCACAATGTTGTATGAGCACCAAAGCACATAACATTCTAAATGTGCATGCCTTTAACATCCATAAGCATTTTCCCAAAACCACAATTAGCAATTGTCAACTATAGAGAAGTGTGGAGTAGAATACCGGAGGAACAACCAAAAATACCGGATCAGCCATTGGAGAAGATAAGGCAATCATACGCATTGATTTAGAGTACTGTACCAAACTACCAACATGGTGACATCAAAACTATCAACATGGTGACATCAATGACAACAAATAGATAACCTGATCATTTTTCAAACAATCTCCCCCTTTGTCATTGATGGCAACATGTGAACAAAATTATCCAACTCCAATCTCTTCTCCTAACTTCACTCTCTCCCCCTTTGACATCAATGGAAAAGGGCACCAAAAATGAGTGTAGACATGGTGACATCAAAATTTCAAAATATTTCCAAAACTTCAAAAATTTCCAACAATCCAAAATTTTTAAGCAAACAAAAATTAAGTGAAGATGACACTCTTCACCTAGAACACCTTCTTGTACCTTTCTTTGAGAATTGGATACAATTTCTTCCAATTAAAAACAACAAACTCCATCTTAGTGCATGTACTTTCCAACAATCCCAACAAAGTAAAAGAGGGTGACCAATCTTCAACATAACATTGTTTCTCAACATCTTCAACATCAATAAGAATTCCTAAAAGATGTTCTAACCAGACTTCAACAATTTCTTTAAGGAGCCAGAAGGTCTTTGTCACATCATCTCTTTGTATTTGTGTGATGATTAGTTCAGCCTGTAGTTCACCAACTCTTATCATTTGCTTCCCTCCTTTATCCTCAAATATATCAAAAATTATTTCCAATATTGTTCACCTCTTCTTCAATTGCTTCAATTTTTCTTCTAAAATTATCTACAATTGTAGGCCACGAAAGACAATACTTGTAAACATTTGAAATTTATTTAACACACTTATTTTTTTCCATATTTAATCCAAACAATATTTGTATAGCCTTTTTACATCTCCTTTCAACCAAGATTCCCATCTTATGTCCTTTCAAACCTTCAAGCAACATCCTTTCTTCAACAATCTTAGTCAGATTTTCTGGCAAGAAATCAAAAAAAATAAATACTTCAATTCCTTTCCAAAGTAGATAATCTACCAAGGAATCATCCATTTTCAATTTGTCAATAGGTGAGGTAGCACTCCACAGTTCACCATTCTTCTTCATTTTTCCTTTAACTATCATAGACGGGATGTCATTAGGATTAGGGGATTCAGTGCCAGTCTGTGACTCTTTCTCCTTCTCATCAGAAATGTCAATGATGTCTTCAGTTATCTCTTCTCTCCTTTTTGATGCAAATATATAGGAGTAAAGGTTTGCTCACAAAGATGAGAAATGTGATCTGCACATATTTTCATTATCTTCTAAAAACTCTAGATACCAATAAATTTGTTTTCCAATAGGGATACCAGATTCCCACACCAAATTGTCTTTTCCAGGTAGAGAATTCAGAAAGTAAAACACCAGGAATACTGGCAAAGATCTGAACCGAAAGGGATAATTCTCAACCAATGACATTCAAACTTTTTCAAGAAAATTCTCAAGTAGCAAGCTACATAAATCAAACTATTTGTTCTCCTTAACCATCATGTTGGAAATATGTACAACAATAGCCGAAGTTGAGCTTTCACAATTTCTGAAATAAATTTTGTATGAGATACCATATGGAACATACCTAACAGCCGAGTCAACAAGTGTATCAATCAATAATGCTCTAAGATCTCTGTCGATTCTAGTCAGCTTCTCCACATCTTTATACTTCACATTTTTCTTCCCAGGGAGTTCTCCAATGCTACATAAACCAGTGATTGCTTCAATAGCTTCCTTCGAGAGAAAATAGGGTTTGTCCAAAACAATTTTTCTTTCCTTGACATAATTCAACAAGAACAAAATAACCTCTTTATTTGTAATCCACAAAAATTCACTCCATAAATCCATCCCTAGGGTTTTTATATTCTGTAATTTGACTTCACTCAACCCTAGTTCAATTCCTTTCAATTTCCTATGATTATATTCTTCTACTTTGAGCCTTTTCAGTTTCAGAGAGGTAACACCAGACACACCACTGTCCATTGCTATGCTTCTCTTGAAATTCAGCAAAAATATTTCTATTTTCTTATTTTCTTTTGCAATAAAAAACAGAGCGTTCCATATTACCTAAATCAATCTTCAAATTCCCTTCAGAAAGACTTTGAGCACACCTCAAGATTTCTTCAAAGGACCTTATAAATACTTTGGATGCACAATTAACCAAAAATCATCACAAAATTTTATCTAACCTCTGTCAAGCTTTTCGTAAGCGCATTAAATGCGACAAACACAAAAAGATGCTAAACTTCACTTAGCATAGAAAAACCTAATTCAGTCCACAAATCCTTATGCCAACATATTTTTCTCTGGATCCTTTTCCAAATCCTCAGAATAATCATTCTTCTTATTCCAACCACGTGCCAGCCTCTGATATGCCATTCTTCCAAGGGGTTTTTATGATCTTATGATAATGCTCCCACTAAGACCATGTTAGGTCTAAATTTCAAATAAGTCATCTATACCAGATGAGGGTATAGACACATTAGGAGTCTCTGATTTTTCTTCTTCTTCTTTCTTCTTCCATACCTTATCCATTTCTTGCTTCATCTCTTCTTTGTCAATCTTCTTTACCAGATCATTCTTCTCTACCATAGCAGACTAATTTCCATTCTTCTACAAAACTTTGAGATATGACCAAGTTTACTACAGTTATAGCAGATAACACCTTTCTGATTAGACTGTCCTCCATTATTTCTCGATCTACGCTTATTTGCTCTATGTCCAAATTTGTTACAAACATAGCAATATCCATTAAAGAATTGATTCATCCTAGCTTCATTAAACCTATTCTTCATTACCCGACTCATCATCCTTACTCAAGATCTACATTTTATAGCCTTGTGTCCAAATTTACCACATTCAAAACATTTTCCAGTAAGGGAACCAGAAAACTAGTTCATCTTGCTCATGCATTCAGTTGCTTTATGACCATATTTGTTAAAAGAAAAGAAAACACCATCAAAAGAGGGATACCTCTGTGCATTAGGTTGTCTCACAGGTGGTATTCTTGAAAAATTCCTTCTCTACTTCCTCTTTCCTTGATTCTTCTTCACATCTTTAGAACTTTCACCAGTATCAACTCCTAGGCCACCTTTATCTTTACATGGTTTTTATCTTGCAAGCAATTCTTCAAGTTTACCGGAGCTAGATCTGAATTTTTTCTCAATAGCTTTGCCTTCTCTAGTTCAATCCTTAGATTCACCACTTCCTATTCAATTCCAGTGCATTCATCAGCTTTATTTTGTACCAATGTATTCAAACATTCTTCAATCCCCTTCTTCTCTTCTACTGACACCTTCAGTCCAATTATCTCTTGTTTCAGTTGTTCTCTCACTTCTCTGTGTCTTTCCTTATTTCTTCAATTGCTCTTTTAACTTATGAGCACATTCATTTTCTTCATCAAGATTCTCTTTCAGATCTTTTTTTTCTCTTTTTACTTTATCACAATCTTCAAGAGCAGTCTGGAGCTCACCTTTATCATCCATTCGACCATCCTTTAGGATCCTCCTCAAGTGGTTAAGCTCTTCACCAAGGAACCACAAGCTCTTATACCAATTGTTAAACAGGTGTAGGACAACTAAGAGGTGGGGGGTGAATCAGTTGTCACACATATTCAAACTCAAAACTTAATCACTTATCAAATCTTCAACCATACTATTTTGTTATTAAATATGAGCATGAAACATGAATAACAGAAAGTAAATCAACACAATGAACACCAAATTTTTACGTGGAAAACCCTATAAGAGAAAAACCATGGTGAGGGTTAGCTCACACTATATAGTATATTAAAAAGAGGGTTACTACCAAAAGGACTTAGTTTCCAATTACAAAGGCTCACTTCCTACAAAAAGGACTCATTGTCCAACAGGGAGGCTCACTGCCTATAGAGGATTATACAAAAATAGTCTTTACAACCCAAAAATGAACTGGTAAGATGCACCTATCATGTGCTGATACAATTATGGTGATGCTCAGTATTCATACTTTACACCCTTCACTCTTTGCTCACCAACTGTTTCCTTTCTGATCACAACTTCTTTGAACAACTTACATACATTCATTCATCCATTGCATTCATACTCTTTTATAAACTGTTCGCAAAACATGCATATATATATATATATATATCTGATCACCATCATAAACATCGATTAGGTCAGCCTAATTAGATGCAAATTATTATAAAAGATATCAACTATTGGCTCCAAAAAGTATTTTCAAAAAGTAATTTGACCATTACCATGATACAATATGTCATCCTAGACCATATAATAGATCACGCTTAATATTTTCATATCATCTCAAAAATATCTTGACAAGTTGGCCAAGAACAAGTAACCATTTTGTTGGATGCCACAACACCGTATGAGCACCAGAGCACATAATATTCTAAATGTGCATGCCTTTAACATCCATAAGAACTTTCCTGAAACTGCAATTAGCATGTTAGCCATAGAGAAATACAAAGTAGAATACCAAAGGAACAACCAAAAATACCAGATCAGCCACCAAAGAAGATAAGACAGTCATACGCACCGGTTTAGAGTACTAGACCAAACTACCAACATGGTGACATCAATGACAACAAATAGATAACCTCCTTATTTTTCCAACAAGGGGCTCTATAATGAATGGTTCATAAGGAACAACACTTGTTGAAGGTTTTGTAAATGGGGTTGCAAGCTAAGTGGGCTTAACCTTGGGGAAATCTCTGTGGTTAAGTGTGTTTGAGTTGGAGTAATACTGGGATAGGTGACCTCCTGGGAAGGCCCAGTGCTTCACCCCTATGAGCATCACCTAGATGGAACGAGTGCTAAGTGGACCATTCATTATCATGAGATATCGGTTCTTGTGAACCACTACTAATGAAACATGGGTCAATGAGTTTGACTCGAAAAACTACACAATTGAATCCTGATAGCAATATCATAATTTGACATGCTGTGGAAAATACCTCCTACTTATTGATTGATGAGCTAAAGGGGCTTTGTAATGAATGGTTTATAAGGCATAACACTTGATGAATGTTTTGCAAATGGGGTTGCAAGCTAAGTGGACTTAACCTTGGGGAAAACTTCATGGTTAAGTGTGCTTGAGTTGGAGTAGTACTGGGATGGGTGGACTCCTAGGAAGGCCCAATGCTTCACCCCTGTGAGCATCACCTAGATGCAATGAGTGCTAAGTGGGCCATTCATTATCATGAAAGATGGGTTCTTTTGAACCACTACTCATGAAACATGGGTCAATGAGTTTGACTTGAAAAACTACACAGTTGAATCCTGATAGAAATGTCATAATTTGACATGCTATGGAAAATACCTCCTAATTAACAATTGATGAGCTAAAAGGGCTCTATAATAAATGGTTCATAAGGCATAACACTTGTTGAAGGTTTTTCAAATAGGGTTGCAAGCTAAGTGGGCTTAAGCTTGGGGAAAACTATGTGGTTAAGTGTGCTTGAACTTGAGTAGTACTAGGATGGGTGACCTCCTAGGAAGGCCCATTGCTTCACCCCTATGAGCATCACCTAGATGATATGAGTGCTAAGTGGACCATTCATTATCATGAGAGATGGGTTCTTGTGAACCACTACTCATGAAACATGGGTCAATGATTTTGACTTGAAAAACTACACGGTTGAATCCTAATAGTAATATCATAATTTGACATGCTATGGAAAATACCTCCTACTTATCAATTGATGAGCTAAAGGGGCTCTATAATGAATGGTTCATAAGGCACAACACTTGTTGAAGGCTTTGCAAATGGGGTTGCAAGCAAAGTGGGCTTAACCTTGGGGAAAAATCTATGGTTAAGTGCGCTTGAGCTGGAGTACTACTAGGATGGGTGACTTCCCGGGAAGGCCTAGTGCTTCACCCCTGTGAGAATCACCTAGATGCAATGAGTGCTAAGTGGACCATTCATTATCATGAGAGATGGGTTCTTGTGAACCACTACTCATGAAACATGGGTCAATGAGTTTGACTCAAAAAACTACACGGTTGAATCTTGATATCAATATCATACTAAGAAGATTGTTGGTAGTTGTTGGAAATTGTTGTCATTGATGTCAACATTGATTGTTAGTTTTCATTGATTTCAACACTTGAGAAGCAAGGTGTTAGTCCTTTATATTGGTCTTCATTCTTATATTCAGTTTGGGCTAACATTGGTGTGAATTTCATGGTTGGATTTCATGCCTTATCAAAGAAGAATTGTTGAAGTTCATGATTGGATGTCATGCCTTTTCAAATAAGAGTTGATGAAGTTCATATAATGCATTATTACTATCATAAAATTTAATTTCATAATGATATATTCAGATGAGGATTAGAAGCATGAATGATAGTGGAGATATGTTACTAAAGGTCTATAGTATGTCTTATGCTCTCTTTTGATGTTCCAAATGAAGTATGTGTTGTTGAAAGGAATTTTTGGCCTCTGCAAGTTGCTTAAGTGTTTCTAGTTCAAGAAGAGGTATTGAAGTCTATCTACGAGAATTCTACGCATTCCTCCACTATTGATGCTTTGGTCTTGTAGTCTAGTATTCAATGCCAATGTTTTGTGGATGTTGCAATCCTATCTTTTTAGGTCACCTATGTTGCCAAGTAGATCTTTGTGAATTGCTAAAGGTTGGAAATGTTGTCGGTTGTCTAGACTGGTCTGGGAAATGCTTCATATTTCTTTGCATTGATGTCTCTACTCCTATAGTTTGGTGAATGTGTTTTCAACTTTTTCATAGTGTCTCATTTCTAATATCATGTGTTGAAGTGGTTCGCAAGTTGATATGGGCGGGTGCATGAAGTTGGGTACCAATTTTCTGGCCACTTATGATTTTTTTTTTAAAAACGCACTCACGTTATAACGCGAGCACGTTGTAACGTGCATGAGTTATTTCGCATTAGAAAAAAGTGAAATTATTTTCCTTGGAATACCAACCCAAAGGCTTGGACAACATTCCCAACAAAGCCAGAGACATGTTTTTGCAAATTCTACAATTTTTCACATAATCGGGTCCGTGCTCACCATCAAGATTGCATCTAGTTCAATATTGACAAAATAAAAAACATGGGTAATGTTAGGTTCTCTCTTAGCTATCCAACGATGTAATTTTTTTCACTTTTTGATAATGTTAAGCCTTTCATCCATAATTTCTTTTGTTTGTATATCTATTTTTTTCCAAAAAGCAGTGTTTAGTGATTTTTTTGTTATAAATTAACCATTCATAAAAATTCCAAATAAATTACATTTTTAGAAACTAGACTCCATTCTACAAATTTAAAAAAAGAAAAGAAAAAAAAATCAATTATTTTCAAAAATTTGTAGGGGGAGCACGACCAAAATTCTACTTTTCAGGAAGTTCCCACTTAGAAAATTAGTAAAAAAATCAAATATTCATTAAAAAATTATCAGAAAAATTATGCACCAACTAGATGCTATTAGCTAACTTCTAACTGTAGCGATTTTAAAAATACTACAAAAAAGTTCACCGTGCTCAGGTCGTACAAGAGTTGCTATGTTATGTTTTTCTGACAAAAACAACACCAATTTCTGTACATCCCTCTTTTGAACCCCTTAATCTCAACCATTTTCAAAATAAATTAGTAGTTTAAAAAGTAGACTCGTAGCACTTCGATCCTTGTTTTTGTTGCATCTCAAAATTTTGAGTGTAACTATCCTCAATTTCACGTCCAAGGTCAACATTTCCTGATTTCAGAAAAAATGTGGCCACTTAAGCCCCCTTTTTGGGAACCATCTTGGTTAATGTTATATCTCATGATTAAGCATTCTATATTTTTGGAATACAATTTATGTTCCTATTTGATCTATGATGGTTTTTGGTGGCATTCCAGTATGAAATAAGTGTATTGAAGTGTTTTTAGATGTTCAAGAAACATCCCCGTGTGATCTGCCCATTGCTAATCGGTCGCTTTGATGTCGCATTGTGTCTTGAGTTGGTTTCCTAGGTTAATATTTGTGGATATCCGGATGACAGGGCTTGTTCCTTTACTTGCACTATGTGCTTGGGGGGTTGTGCTAGCAATGGAGAATGTATGATGATAGATTTAGGTTCTAACCTATTCTTCTTGGGACTGCATCAAGTTAATTCAATTGGAAGAGTTTTTTTAGGTTGATTGGTTTTGTGCTTCACTTTTCATCCTCACATTTCCTTGATGTCAACTTAGGTTGATGTGGGCATGCATGTAAATTGTTTTGAATCACATTAGAATAAGTGTTAATATTTTTTTAGTCATCTCTATCTTCTGATTTAGACTTCATTATGTTTTGGTGGCCAACTAGTTGAATTCATTGTTTTATCCTCTTCCTAGCTGATCTAATTGAATTTTTGAAGTGTTGTGGTGGATATAAATGCAAGATCATTTTATATGTAATGGGGTGGAGAGGTTTTCAAGTAAAAATAAGTTTTTGTGTGAATTATATTAAATATCTAGCAGTGATAGTGATAAATTATGTAAAAGGAAAGATCAATTGTGCTATAACACCTCAATCAACAGAGTGTTATGTTGATAAGCATTGTAATCTTTATCTAAATATTTGTATCCTACTCTGAGATAGTGAATCTCATCAAGTCCTTTATATCTTTCTCTTGATTTTTTGTTGGATTCAATCTTGCAAGTCCTTTTGTATCTTTCTCTAAGGTAGTGAACCTTCTTGCAAGTCTCTTTGGCAGTGATTCTTTATATTGTTCGAGTTAACTCTCACCATGGTTTTTTCCTCATTGGGTTTTCCACATAAATTTGGTGTTCTCCTTGTGCATGAGTGTGTCCTCTATTTCTTTCTCACTGCTACTTTGGTAAGAAGTAGAATTTTTATATCTTGCATTGATTAAAGGTTGTTGAAGTTACTAAGGATTCAAACTGCTATCACATTCTTTGTTACTATTTTTTTAAGGTTTTGATCTGATAAAGAAGGTTTGATTGTGTTGAAAGAGTTAAATTCTGGAAGAGGTTAATTTTTTTTTGTAGAATGATTCACCCCCCCTCTAAGTCTTCAAGTGTGTTCAACAATACACACTTTCATAGCTTTAGAAAAATATATGTGCTTTTATCCTTAGATATAGAGATGTAAAATTAAATAAATTTTGGGAACAATGAATAATTATCACATGAAAATCAACAATTATCTTCATTAAATACAATGCCTCACACTTGTCACCATCTATTTGAATAATTACTTCTGATAAATGTGTGATTTTTTATTTAATCTCTATAGTGGAGCTAATAGGCTCAAATATTTTTTATCATGACCATTACTTTTTTATTTATCTCTCTAGAACAATAATGTTGTATAACTATGGAGATTCAATCTATAACCATTATGTCATTACTGCAAATGCATAAAAAATAGCTGTAACCTCTTATTAGTTCCTAAAGATGCATCAAATGCTACATATTGTACACCAATTTTCATTAGTACTAATCCATGAACATTAGTTACTTCTCACATTTGTTACTCACCCATAAAAAATTATAGTTTTTCAATCAAATAGACAATCACATGCTATTAAATTATTGGCTCATAAATTATTGAACTTAAGGAAGAAATGGGCCCATTTTTAAGAGCATATTGAAGGTCAATTAGGACAATAAGAAGTTACATCTTGGTAGGCACATCTTGGTAGAAGTTACATCTTGATTCACATTACCAATAAGTTGAAGGACATGTTTTATGCTCTAATTCATTAGTTTTAGCATACTCAACCAAGTGGGATCTACCAAAGGTCCTTCTTTATAGTAGAATATTCAAGGCTATGGGGCTTCAAGTTTACTTTTTATAGTAGGTTACCACTTAATGCACATCAAAGCAACAAATGTATGGGCTAGTCACCATAGCGCATACTAAATCAAGGAAAGAGGCAATTCAATAGAATAGGATGCTAAGAGTTAAGTGGTAAGGGCTAAAAGCCCATGGGTACAAACCTATTGAGTGATCACAAAGGGTTTTATCTAAGAGCCTTTGTGCACTCACACAACAAAAAATAACATAGGTAAGGAATTTAGTGCATAGAAATGTTGTAGTGCCTCTCTGCTAATAGCCCTTCATGATGTGTAAGTAAGTTGTTTGTTTGTGACTTGTGAGGTCATGTTGACTTTGTCGTCTAACATTGTTTTGAGTTAATGGATAGCATCTCTAGGTTATCATAGAAGATTTGAAATAATAGCTTCTAGTGTCATTTTCTTCCAAAGGTGAGATTTGTTATATTTTCTATTGATGACTCTATTACTATTTTATAACAAATGGTCAAGGTCATTAACTCATCGAGAAGATTATAAAGATATTTATTTTATTTTAAAATTATGAATTCATATACTTTCACATTAAATATTATATATAGCTTCTTCTAAATATCCATAGTTAAATTAAGTAAAGCAATAATAAAAGATTTTAAGGATATTTGGAACATGTTAAAAGAATAAGGGAGATAAAAGATTTGGTTGATTTAGAACTTATATGTAAATAATTTTTAGCTATTTTATTAATAGATAAACAAATAAATATTATAAAATAGATAAAATAATTTTAGAATAGTTTAAAATAAAGGAATAATAAATAAATGAATAAAATGAGGGTTATGTGATTAAAATAGTTAAGAGTATATATATATAGATTTATTTACTTTATTTATTTTATTTTTGGATAAATAGTGTGATTTAAAAGTCACATGTTCAACTAATAATATGTATTGGATTTTGAGAAAAAGAAGTCACATTGTATTCATTGTTTATTCTTATTGTTAGACTTGTAATAGATAAGTTATATTGTTAACTAGACCTTTCCTTTTCTTGTAGATTAGTTACCTCAGTGAATTGATATTGTATATTAGATTGAATAACCTTCATCGCATTCAATTAATATATTAATTCATACCAATGTTCTTTTATTTTATATTATCAATTCTTATACTACAAGTTAACAATTGAGTCTAATCATTGATCATTTACCTTATTAATGTTTTATCTTGATATTTTATTAGTCAGATTAATTCTCAGCAATAATTTTTATTTAATTAAATGTAAACAATTGATAGCTTAAATGGTAAAATTAAATAATTCGTTGTCACCTTGCTAATTACTAAAGGGTAAATTGAATAAAATTAAATGGTAATTTTGAACGATAAGTAAAATAAATTTACTTTGGTGTATTAACATTGAAATCAATGTTTATGTATTTTTTTTTAATCATGCATTGAGGGCAGAGGTGTCAAATTGAATTACATGTGTATGCTTCTTTATCAGGTGGTAAAAACAAGAAAGTGAATTTTTGATGGGTGTTAGGGCATGCACTCGAAAAGGAAAGAACTCTTATGTTTTTTCTTTTTTGGGGAATTTTAAAAAAGAAAGGAGGGGGATTTAGGAATTTGTTTTGGGGTTCACACAGTGAGGCATTACAAATGTTGGAAGCATATTTGAAGAAAATTGAAATTGTTATCAAGGCTAGAAAATTATCTTATTTAGAAAATATGAACTTTCCACATAATATATATGCAAAAGAGAATAAATTCAAATCTTGTTTCTCAAGAAATACATTTTACTTGATGGTGATCTCATGTGGAGGAACCATGAACAAGTATAGTTGAAATATGTAAATTTTGAATAGTCCCAAAGGACTATGAATAAATATCATAAAGGGTCATGTGGAGTACACTTCATGTCATATACTATATCTCATATGGTCTTAATATCATGGTATTTTCTACCATTATTATTTATACATATACACAAAATGGTGAGAAATTTTGATGCATGTCAAATATTTTCATGAAAGATAAACATTGTAAGGGTTTCACCCTTTACAATAAATTTACTTGATGCTCTATTTTAAATATGGGTTATTTATTTTATTAGGGACATCACTCATAAATCTAGCAACAACTTTAAATGGATACTTGTCACCATTGACAATTTTAGCAAATGGGTTGAAGTCATTCCTACAAAGAATGCAACTTTTTTTTTTTTTGATTTCTTATTGACAAACATTATCACTAGATTTGGGGTGACTTGAAGGATAATTTCTAAAAATATAATGTAAAGGGTACATGAATTTACTAAATTTTTTAGTAAATATAGGATAAAAATTACATATTATCCCCATATCATCATCAATGTAATGGGTATGTTGAGTTTAGTAATAATAATTCAATAAAAAATGTCAAAAGGAATGTAGAAAATAATAAAAGGAGATGGGTTGATTAACTAAAATTTGTAATATGGTAAAATAAGGTTACCCTTGTAAGAGCCCATTTGATTTATTATATGAAATTAGTGCTACATTAATTATAAATCTAGAAATACCTGTGTAAAGACTTATGCAACAAGTTGGTGAAGTTGAATGGGATATAATCACTCAAAGAGTAAATCATTTATTTGAACTAGATGAAGTGAGGAGAGAAAAACATGAGATAAATTAGGTAAATTAGTAAAAGGTTAAGTTGCTTCTTGATAATAAGGTAAAATTGAGGTGTTTTCAATTGGGCATCCTAGTTCTTTTATGAAATACTAGGTCTAAATAAAAGGTCATGTGTTTTAAGTTTGATGCTTTGTGGTTAGATTATGTGATATTAAATCATATCAAGTAGGAAATTTTTCACCTTAAGATCCTTTTAGTGAACTTCTATACTCCTTATTCATGGGAAACGCTTGAAGAATTATTTTTAATAAGAGAGATTGCTATAATTTCTTGAATATAACCTATCTCTTTGTGTCTCTTTATGTAGTAATGATTATATCTAAGTTCATAATGAAGTGTACTTTTCATTATTTATGTTTCCTTTTTCTATTTATATATTTTTTACTTCCTTGTGCCTTGTCTTGTCTATATGGTATACATTCCTCAAAATTTACCTAGATAATCACTACATTCATAAGGGATGCACATCCCTAGCTATTATCAAAATTGGCAGCCAGCTTGGAAAAACCTATTTTAATTTTCTATATTTCCCCAAAAATGAACCTTTGAAATTATTTGGCTCTCTCTTTTATAAACAATCTGAATATTTTAACTTGGTCTTTATTTTTTATGCTTCTTCTAAGATTAAAAATGGTGTCCATGTATGTTAAATATTTCCTCTATATTATTTTCTATATTCTATGGTTTTTTAATCTCTTGAGTCATGATAGCTTATTATTAATTGGATAAGCCCCATATAATCCCCATTCATTTTATTTATATTTGAAAAGTAACTTGCTACAAGTTATCATGGTTCACAAGTGGGCTTCTTATAACCTTGAGGTGACCAAGAATTTGTGTTCTAACTTTTGTAAACAACATGTATAGGTAGCCACTCTTACTCTTTATGTTTCTAAATAAAAAAATTATAAGATTTTTAATATTTTTTAATTTTTGTTAATTCATCATAGGAGAAAAGGTAGTAGGTTTAATACTAAAGTTTCAAGAATTATTTTATATTAGAGTTGGTATATGGATCCTTATGTGGGTGCACATATTGAAGGGAGTGATCAAAAGCTAGAAAGTGGCTCTAGTGGGATTGCTTAATTTGATAGTATGAATTTTTTCAAGGCTATATGGAGGTTTGATGAGTTAATTTTTATTGGAAAAGGTTAATTGGACTTACTAAGAGCTTGTATATTTCCTTAGTACATTTTACCTGTAATGAAAAATCTCAAATGATAAAGTTAGGTTATCTAATTTACATAGAGTTACTAAAACATGGTAATAGTAGAGAAGTAGTGTGATGGTAAGATGCAATGAACATGTCATTTATGTAGTTCTCTCTTATTTTTTATTAAATGTAAAAGTAAAAGAATCTCATGATAATATGTTGGATGAACCAATGATAATATTTGGTATGTCATTTTTGTTGAGTGTGGTGAGGATAACCAAGGTTTTATGTTAAGTGTATGAACATGGCTTTATTTACATTAACACCTTATTAATTTTGCATATTTATTTGAGTGCTAAATGTCATGGTGATCTAGATACTAGTTTCAAAGGAAAGTAATAAAGTACCATATGGTATGAAGACAATGGTCAACAAGCCTATTTACTTATCCAATAAGGGCTTGAAAATATTTTATGCTTCTATACTTTTATTGTAGGTAGCATACATGTCCTTTTATAATTTTAATGACTAAAAAGATTAAAATATTCTTTTTTGTTATGTATCTTAGGTTTGTAAATATTCATTATAAAAGGAGCCTAATGAACATGTGGTAGAGCATATTTGGTTCAAATTACAATAAAGATCAATGCACGTGACCCAAGAGATTTATTTGTACCATAATAAAGGATGACCATCACATAGCTTCAAGGTGTAAATGATGTTCAACCTTTAGTATTTACCTAGTAGAAGAGTCTATACATATTGCAAGTCTATCTAATAGAGCTAGTGAAGGATGACATTTCTTATTCTTTTGGGAATGGTGAAATAGTGAAAGTTTATACCCTTACATTTATTTCTCTCATTTAAAATTTAAATAGAGTGCAATGATCTATAAGGAATAAGGATGATGTTTGACAACAAAAAAACATTTCTTAATGGTCAAATACTAATGAGTGAATTTTATAAGTGGGTGTGATTGTGCAATATTGAATGGGATGATGTCATGTGACCCCTAGTAGTGAACTTATGGTATTCCAATATGATACACTTAGTTGAGTATAAAATTATTTCAAAGGTTCATAATTGTGGACATGAAAAACATATCCCTTTTTGCTTGTTTGATATGAGAATAGTTAATGACAAATTGGACTTAATGAGGCCTTGATTTAGTGTTGTGAGGTGTTTTTCACATCCACACTAGGTCTTAGACCCTTGCAAACTAAATAAAATACATTTATTGATGTCTTGTAAAGGTGTTGTAAGGTGTTGTAATGCATCTTCATACTTTTATAAGACCATAATATCATAATTCACCTAAATAACCTTACCAAGAACTATTTCAAAGTGTTGTAAAGAGTTGTAACAAAATTTCACACTTTTCTAGGATTGTCATCAATATTTACACCTTTCTTATGCTTTAAATGGTCCCTTTATGCACTTACAGGCCTTCATTAAATTCCTTGTTGAAGAAGAACCCGATAAACATTATTTAAATTATCACAGTTCTCGACACCCACTTTAAAATGCCCAAGTGGACTAGGTCGCCATTGGTGGCAACTTAGTCCCATTTGGGTCAAAAATCAAAATTAATTTAAAGCTTTTTCAGGTTTTTATTCCTTAAGACCTAAGGTCAGCTTATGATGAGGTATTCTTGGGAATTAGGGAATAATTGTGTATAAATAAAGGGTTTTCCTCTCATTTCATTTTCCATCAATCAATCTTCTCAATCACTCATCATTCTTTTTAAGCAAGCTAGGGTTTTATCATTCCAAGTCATCAAGATAGCTTTCTAATACATTCAAGGGTAGATTCTTCATCTATTGTTGTAGAAATTCAAGATCAACCATCATTTCAAGGTATTAACTCCATTGTTTCATGCTTCATTTCATTATTTATCCATTTTGGTTTAATTACCTAAAAGGGGTTTGACCAAGGCAAACCCCCATGCCCTAACATTCACCATTTCTTTCACTTTCGTTGTGTGTTTGCAAATTTAGGTACTTTGAGGGTTTGAAGATCATAGAATATTAGGTTGAAGACTTGTTGAATACCTCTCCTTCCTTGCAAATCCAAAATATCTACAAAAAGTCACTTTTAGGCCTGAAAATCATAGTTTCAAAAGCAGACACCTGTCAGGACCTAAAGTACAGAGTTGTGAGGGCTTCTATTTCCACTTTCAAATTTTTAGAAATTCAAAAGTAGACTAAGTCACCAACAGTGGCAAATTAGTCCCACTAAACCTATTTTTTGGATACCCATTTGGCTGAAACAAGTTTCTGAGCAGTTTTTCTAGATCTGGGACTAAGTCGCCCAGCTTGGCGTAAGTGTCCTAGTTGGCCAAAAATTTAGATTTTCGAGAATTTCAGATACATTTACAATCTTCATTCCATCCTTCATCAGTTTCTAAGTGCACACATTCTGTTTCAAAACTTTCTATCTAGTTTTTTTTTTTCATTTCTAGGTCATTTATCACATATTTGCATACATCACTATGTTTTCAAACAAGTTGCATTTCTTAGGTTTTGCAATAATAATCACAATCATCTTTATTTTTCATTTTACTGCATTAGTACATCATATTTAGGCACATTGCATCTATTTTACAATAATCTTGAGTGTAGACATTAGCATTTTGGCCCACCTCTCTCCTTTTAGGTGAAAAACCTAGAAGTGTTAAAGAGTCTTAGGGTGCCAAAATCATTGTCCACAATAATATTATGAGAAAAAAATTTACATGCTTATTTCAAATTTAAATAGAGAAGGTTGAGTATTCTATCTTGTTTGTTAAGGTATCAACTATAGATATAAAGGTTTCTCTTCTATTTTTCATGAGTTGCTTGAGTTTAAAATTTTTATCTCACTTTTTTGCCCACTAGTAATGAAAATAAAAAGCAAAAAGTTTTTAGTGTCACTCTTGATGTAAACAAAGGTTTTCCAAGGATTTTTCTCTATTACACAAGGATTCAATAAATGGGGAATTATTGTTAATATTGTAAAGTATTATAAATATTTATTTTAGCAAAATGGTGACATATTCAAAAATTCAAGAGAACATTCCTAAATTTAAATTCTAAGCTTTTTATTGGATGTAATTGGATGGTTGACGATAACACAATAGGGAATTTATTTCCTTGTTAAAAATTTTCAATAGGGAATCATGTTGTGCCTCATCACCTATAAGGATTTAATTTTATATTTGCATGATAACTTATAGATTTATAAATAATTCACTAAATGTTAATAAAGTACTTTTTATTAATGTATTTTTATTTCCTTGCAAATGTAGAGTTTCATGAAATTACAACCTACCCTATCATTCTTCTTCTATTTATTTGGTTGTGTGTTCTATTTTTCTATAACAAAGTCTTTAATGCACATACAAAATCATTGTTATAGTTAACTACTTTAGGAAAGTTAAAGTGAATTATGAAAGTTGGGTATTGAAGAATTATGCAAGTTTCATGTACTTGTGAGTTAGGCCAAGCACCAAGAATCTATATAAGAAAATTTATTTGATGTAATGATGGCTGGTTAGGTTAGTATCTATTATGAATAATTTAATGTGTCCTCTATTATGATTATTTTAGGGTTTTATATTTGTAGATAAAACTCTATTTTCTCATGTTCTCATTAATTGTGTGTCAAGAGAAGGTTCTACAATATAGTAACTCCTCTTTGGCTTGGTTGTCTCCACATTTGTCTAAGATAATTATAGGGATTTTTTTTTAATCTCTAATTCTATATTTTCTAAGATGTTATTATATTTAATAAGTGATAATGGAGAGGCGCAAACTGGAGAGGTGCAGAGCTGGGAGTGGGATCAAGTAGGGCTCTGGAGATTTGAAACCTAAGGACTCTACAGACAGGGATGAGGATGATGTCGATGTCGAGGATGGTCCTCCATTGGTGTCTTGGTTGCATCGGTGGAAGGAGATTCTTGGGATTTGGTCCCTAGCTAGTGTGTTTGGTGCTGGTGTTTGGGCCCTCCTCTTGGCTGTGTGGGGGGTCCTAGAATGGTTTGGCATGGTTGTGTTTGGAGTAGAGTGTGAGGTTTTCCTAGCTACCTCTACTTCTCCAATGGGCTCTGCTATTTTGGTGGCCTGTGTTTCTTGGTTTATGGATTCTCTATTCTCTTCCCTGTTTCTGTTTTCTCAGAGGGATGGTAATGCGTTGTGCGGCCTCATTGAGGATTTTTCCTGCTGCTCTCCATTTTTTCTCTTTTTGGTGACTATGGAGAGGTCATTGTTTTTGTATGGCCCCTCTTCTTTGTTGCTTATCCTCTTTCTAGGCTTTGTTGGTTTGGTTGTGGTTGCCTTTAGGTGGTGGTGTTTGCAGTCCCCTAGTTCTCTGGGGACTTCGTTTGTTGTGGCTATGGTCCATGTTGGCTTGTGGGCTACTTCTCCTATATAGTGATGTTTCTAGGTGGCTTCTTGGTGGTTGGTGGTTGTTGTTCCCTTCCTTCTTCCCTCCTCAATCTTATAGGATTACATGTTTCTCTTTTGTTGGCTCTTCTTCCTTGTGTTTGGTGCAAGGGAGGTGGGTATTTTTGGATGGTTGGAGGGGTTCCCTTGCTCGATTCCTGGAAGCTAGTTGGTAGCTTCTTTCTAATGGTACTTTTGTGTTTTGTGCCTCTACATACTTTCTTGACTTTTTTCCCTTGTGATAGAGGTGTTTTGTCTAACTCTTGTGGGCTTTTTCTGGGTTTTCTATTTTTCTTGGAGGGTGTGTTTTTGAACCTTGGGTGTTCCTTGAAGCTTTTTCCTTTTTTGGGGTATGTGCCTAATGGTGTGGAGATGTCATTGGATGCTTTGGTGTCTCTGGTGTCTTATTTCTTGCTATAGGCTAGTTGGTATAAGCTTATTTTTATTGTCTATTGCTTGTGGGAGTTGATCTCTTACCAGGTATTGTCAAAGGGTATTTTGGCTGCATGCTCTGCTATTGTGCTAGTCTTCTTCTCAAATCATATGGAGGTGGATTTGGGAGGTGTTTGTCTCTTGCTTCCTCAGTTGTTGTTCCTGTTGAGGTGGATGCTTCTCCTATGGAGGTGGAGGTTGAGGGTGTTGGAGTCTTCAAGCGGTAGTGGTCTTGTCGGTCATGACACTCTCTCCATTAGAGGGGAGCTCCCTCATTTTGAGGTGGATTTGGAGTTGGCTTCCTAGTTAGATCGGTGGCTTTGTCTCGAGTGGTCCATTGTGCTCTCTAACTCCCCTATTGGGGTGGGGTTTTTGGGTCTATTGGTGTTTTTGATTAGGGGGCTGATGGTGTCCTACACCATTAAGCTTGTTATCCTTTTTGGCTCTATGATGTCATCCATGAGTAGTTGGTTTGCTGATGTCTAGTAGATGCAGGGGGAAACTTTGTGTATCTAAGGGTTTTTGGTCCCAGGTAAAACCAAGTTGTAAAAGGGTTTCTAGCCCTTGCTTATTTGTAAGTTGTAGCATGTGTAGTCATTTTAATCTTTTAGAGGCTATTGTAGGGCTGCTATTGGTTTATGGTTTATATTATTTGCAGCTTGCTTCTCTATGATAGGTTGATGGTTCCCTTCAAAACCATTTTGTACTGGGTTTCAAGTCCCATCAAAACCCATTTTTAACCCCTAATCAAAAACATGTTATTATAGTTAACTTGATATTTACATGGATTGTAAAATTTCCCTATATTACTTCAAGGACTATTTTCAATACAACATGTGGAATTATTTATTCATATATGAATTGTTAAATTATTCTTGACTATTAATTCTTTTGGTATATTTACAAATGTTCTTGAATGAATATGTATTAGAGCTCATCATATTTTACATGTATTTATAGTTCTATTTTCAATCTTGATTCACATTGTGATATTAGGATAAATACTTACACAAGTAGAAGAGCCACCCAATATTATCAATTAAACCTTATTTACCTACAAATATAATCATGAGTTGTATTCACTAGTCTAGATCAACAAAAATCCAAGACTAGCTCTTGGTTGATCCTCTAGGACCATGGGATATATTTTGAAACACTAAAAATTAAACAAGATTATACCCATGATTCCTCTTATTTTTAATTATAAATGTATCAAAAGTTTCTAAAGCTAACTTTCTAATAATATTATTAGCATCCATCATCTTGTGTTCTAAAGGTCTCTAGTGTTAGAGTAATCATGCATTAGCTAATAATTAATTAATCTTTAATTGATTATTAGTCTAATGTATACTTATGAACTCAAGCTAAACTTATGAGTGCTTTTTTATGTTAACTAGAGAGTTATTATTAGATCATTATGTCTCATTGCACAACATGTTGACACTTGTCATGATCTAATCCCTTTATCATTTAGGGTTGCTCCTATATAACACTCAAACCTCATTGTATTATCATAACCTTTTGAGAACTCATGATCTCCTTGAAGACTCTTGAGGTTCATTTTGTAGCTTTTTCTAGTTGAGGAGGATATTGCATATTATTTTTTGCAGCTCTCTTGTGTAGAAGGTGTCTTTGTTTCTTGTTTGATCCTATGGATCATGTTTTTCATAATTCTAACATGGTATCTGGTGAGGATTTAGTGAACCCCTTCTCAATTTTTGAAGGTTTTTTCTCAACTAGGGCTATAGGAGAAAATTTGAAATCTTGCTTTCATTTTTTTATTTTTTTATTTATTTTTTCTTTTTTTCTTTTCTTTAAAAATCATAAAAAAAAGACAAAAACAAAAAAATACAAGAATAAAAAAAGAGCTGCCCCAAGGTCATATGGGAAAATAGTGCCCAACTCCTGGGGGTTAAACATTTTTTACATATTTTGCAAAATAAGTAGAATAAAAAAAATGGGCATAACTTTTTGCTCGCGTATCAAAATTGGGTAAACGAGATATCGTTGAAAAGTTTGTTTTGAGAACTATCCAATGATGCTAAATTTTCTTAGATTTTGTTGCTAGTACATTCTACAATTTTTTGAAGTCAAAAGTTTTGTTTTCACTCTCAAGCTCATAACTTTTGACTTATTTCTCTAATTTTCATGATTCTAGCAGAGTTGGGATGGTCTCTCAGAGCTTACCCATTTATGCACTTTTTCTAGGTTTTTCTCTAGGTATATTTTATTTATTTATTTTTGTTTTAACACTCTAGTGAATTACTTGGACGTTTTAGCTCTTGAAAAATTTTAGTTTGCTTGGGATGACTTGTTTTAGGATATTCTATATGTAAATTTGCATATTTCTTTCCTATTTGGGCACTTTAGGCATGTTTTGTAAGCACATTCTCTTTTGTAGGTGCATTGAGATAAAGTGCCATTCTGGTGTATACTTTTCAAGGTTTTTGCACATCCTATTGTACCTTTTGTACTCACACTATGATATAAAGTGACACGAGAGGGTTGTGTAGGCCTTTTTTTTATCATCACACATTTGTCAAGTGAGTGTCCCTTCCATGATAGTAGTGAATACTAGTGATTATTGTGTCATGCATGTGTTTTTTTGTTTGCACACCCTTTTTATTTGTGGGTACTCTTTAGTTGCATGTTTAGATGTTCTTATTTCTCCTACATGCACTTCTTGGTTTCACATAGTTTTAGTGTATCTATCTTGGATCTCCCTTTTTGCATTATGGGGGTTTCTACTATCGATGATAATGCTTCCTTGGTTTCATTTTTGGAGTGATCTATGTATCTAGTTCCTTTTCCTATGTAGTAGGTAGATGAAATGATTGGTTACCGATGTATTTTAATGAGATGGAGAATTTACCATATGAACATTCTTTGATTCTTATTTTGGAGGTGACTTATTTTCATTTGATCAATACTCTTTAGACTATTGGTACCTATATTTTTGACTTGCACCTTGCGTGTTGACTCATGATGTTGGGGTCACTCATGAAAATTCACGTGCCATTTATATCTTTGAGTTCCAAATGTTTTCCTTTGTTTTCCATCTAATCTAAGTAGTGTCATTGGGGTCACTTATGCAAATTATTGTCTTTTTGATCTTGACCATCATCTATTTTAAAGGAGGTTCTTCATTTCAACACTATACCAGTCATCTTTCAACATTTGTCTACAACTTCTTCATTCTACAACAATGTTCTTCATGTTCCTCTTTTTTGGTACATTGTTTTGGTTGGAAGCTTCTTAGTCCTTCACATTGCTTTGGATGCTTTTTATTCATTCATTCACCTTTCTCTCTTTTGTAAAGGATTTTTTTCCATGAGTTTTTCTCCTTTTCTCTAGTTGTGAGAGATTAGTTTTTTGTACATGAGTACCTCACCAAGCCTTGTTTCCTAGAACCCGTCATATGCATTCTCTTTTTTAGGGTTTTTAGCTACTCCCTAAGTTCACCTTAAGGGGGTGTTAGAGTAATCATGCATCAAATAATAATAAATTAATCTTTAATTGATTATAATTTATTCTCATGCACTTAAGCTAAACTTAGGAGTGTTTTTTTATGTTAACTAGAGAACTATTCTTATATCAATATGTATCATTGCATTAGATTCTAACAATTGTCATGATCTAATCCATTTATTATTTAGATTTTCTCCTATATAGTACTCAACCCTCATTGTATTATCATAACCTTTTGAGAACTCATGATCTCCTTGAAGACTCTTGAGGCTCATTCTATAGAATTTTCTAGTTGAGGATATTGCATATTATTTTTTGCAGCTCTCTTGTATGGAAGGTGTCTTTGTTTAATGTTTGATCTTGTGGCTCATAATTTTCATAATTCTAACATCCAATTTTATTTCTAGGACATGTATTTTAAGTATGTCATCCTAGTTCAAATAAATGGGGATATAATCATCAATTCATAATATCGTGTATCTATATGTATTCATTGATACTCAATTTTAGTATCAATCCCAAGTAAATATTAATTGAATAAAAATCCATATTCTTTTTTAGTGTTTTTTATCTTGTTATATTAGCTATGGGGATTGAATGTTATCAAGGATGTCAAAAATATTCTCCATATCTATAGTAGGCCACTGAAGATTATTTTGATTACTCCTATCTTCTTACACACAAGTACAAGAACATGTAGAAAAATGTACTTATTGAATTTAAAATCATGAAGTGGAAAAACTTGCATTGAAAAAAGGTGTCCTAAGACCAAACCATGAGTGTGATGTAGTCCAAGTATTATAACTCTCAAACCATCTGTACCTAAACATCTTGATCAATGTTTCATTACTATATTTTTAAAAAAAAAAAAACTCTATTATAATGTACTAGTTAGACAAAGACATAAAAACTACCATTACACTATAAAATAGATAAGTTATTTTTTCTATTTTTTTCTATTTTTTTCTATTTATAAATTTTTAAAATATATATCTATTTTAATCTCAATTTATTAAGATCTAAGTTTAATTTAATTAAAACTAAACATTATTAAATAGTTTTCCTATAAGGTGCATTTGTTCCCATATAACCACAATATATGTAATATTTAAAGATATGGAAAACATTAATCCCACTATAACTAATACTAACAAGATTACTAAATAAATAATATAATAAAGGAATTCATTTCAATACAAAGAAAAAACTTGTTTTTTTTCAAGTAAAAATAATTAGGAGAGAATTTATACAATACCTTTTCTTTAAGTGATCAAAGCTTTAAATTTTAAATAACATTAAAAATGAATAAATAAATATATTATTTTTGTTATAATATCATATTATAAAACACAAATTAAAAATAACATTAAAGACATATTAAATATAATTTCAAATTAAATTATATTTTAAAAATGAGAGTTTAGTGATGTGAAATGAAACTTACAAACTTTTGTGCATAGGATAACATTTTATGATTCCATCTATGCCTTGTTTGAGGATGTCATTGAAGACATGATGAGCAAATTGAAGCGTTTTACTCTTTGGAATGAAGAGATTGAGCCAAGGATGTGGAGCAAACCAAATACCATTAGCTTTCGCAAATACCTCTTCCGCATGAACTCGGTATATAAAATCAAAATATGTAGTGTCAAGGTTGAATTGTAATCCTCTTATAAATCCAAGTTCACAACTTATATTTTGCACCATCTGCAAATTAAGTGGGCATAACAATACACTATTAATAAAAAATAATTTTATAATTTTTTTGAGATAAATGAAATGCATATATATACAACCAATCAACATTTATGTAGGGAGCCACTTTCATTTTCATGGGATTCTCATTGATATAAGTATTATAGTCATACAAACAATTTTGAGACACTTTTTTAGGCATATAGAATTATGTTTTTAGAGGAAATTTAGAGAATTGGTAAAATAATGAACTAAGTTGAATTATAAATTATTTTTTTTCTCAAAAATAGTAATATCAGCATTGGAAGAGATAACAAAATTCTTAAATCCATATTGAAGAAAACAACTAATTTAGAAAAAATATAGATTGAGCAACCAATACCTATTAATACATTCTTTAAATAAATATAATTTATAAAAAACATTTAAAAATAAAAATATACAAATATAGGAATAAAATCTGTAAAAATAGAACTTTTAAAATATATTGTGTATTATTAGTATATTTCTTATATTCCTTTTCTATGAGCTATTTAGAAATGTAGCAAGAGGTATTAGATATTTAGTCAAAAAAATTGCCACCATTTTATCATGCTCAAGGGAACGTACCCATGAAAATATTGAACTCCATGACCTAAGATATATTAATTATTCATTTATTGAGTTTGTTGCATAGGTTAAGAAAGAGATTCAATATTTAGGAAAATGACCATGAGAGCTAGGTTGGATAATGAGTATGAAGATAATGTCAACCCTTCAGGTAATATTGATTATGTTCTCTAAAATTAAAAAAATAAAAAGAGAAAGGTGAAGAGATATTATAATAAACCTCTTTTAATCTACAAATGAAGGCTCCAAAATATGTATTTAGAGGTCTAGCTATGGTTCAAATGTAACTAAGTAAGCTTAGTCTATACTTTAGGGTGTGTAGAATTGGGAATTGTTGACCTTGATAATTTTACATTACGTTTAGCCTCCCTTATGTGCTTGGATCTAATTGTGCTAATTGTTTTCTCATTTTATTGTTGTTTTCAAAAAATTAGAATAAACGTGGGAAGTAAAATCGATTATTTATTTAATGATAACTCAAATTTCAAAATAGGTCTAGCCTAGGGTGAATTTTTCCTTGACCAACTTTTTTTTTCCATTTTTTTAATATTTGATTGTCAACATTTTATGTTTACAAATTTAAAATCAGAATAATATTATGTGAAATGAAAAAATGCATATAAATATAAGTTGTTTTCACCATTTGAACAACTAAGGAATCTAAGAAATCTACAAAGTAATTTGAATATCAAAAGAGCGGTCAAGAGCAAATTTAGCAACATTTTTTTCATCAATCAAGATTTATGTTAGAAATACATCATCAATTTTATGTGTAAGATTGTTTTATGTTTTACGTTGATTATTTTTATGAGTACTAACACTTGTAGGACCTTCAATCAAGCATCAAATTCTCCTTGCATGGGATGAGTACCATGACTTTAGTCCATCAATAAGAAATCATCCAGATCTAAGTGGTAAGTTGTAGCACATGTGATTTATCATTTTTTATCCAATTATCTCTACCCAATTGAGGGTAAGCACTCTTTATCTAACATATTATATCCGGTGTGGAGGTGGAAACACCAAAATGGGGTTTGTCTTCTAAAGGAAAGCCCCTAAACTACACAACCCTTTATCCCCTTTCATGTTTGTAGTTGGTAGATCTAAAGTGGATTTGAAGAAGATTAAAAATTCAAAAGAAAGATCAAGCATTCAAGCATATTCATCAACAAATGAAGTTATGAAGTTGAGTCCAATGAGAGAGCACCTAAAAACTGTAACCTACTGATTCCTATTCAAAAACTCAAAAAAATTGAACTTCTCAATCTAAGGTGAATTTTCCCTTGACCGGTCAAGTTCATCCCATGTTTATATGCCAGGTTCCTCTATATCTACCTTCTACTTTTTTGTTATCAATTTCATTTTTTAGTTTCATACTTTTCTAAAATTATATCATCTTATTGTAGTTGCATAGTTGTCCGAATTTGCATAATCACATAAATTTAATTCCTAATCCTAATCAACTCTCTCAACCCCCCACAAAAGGACCAAAACCCTAATCATCCATTTTGGCTCTTCTTGAGGAAAGTATCCAAGTGGTCTTATATGATCAATTTTGTGTCCCCCTAAAGTGATTTTGGGAAAGGTTTCATTTATACCTTAGATCCATTTTCCCTCACAACATTTTGGTGAACATGACACATTTTAAATCGTTCAATCTTTTGATTTACCTAGATTTAAGTGAAATATTAGGCTATACAAAAGTGTTTTCATTTATATTACATTTTATGTTAAACATAAAAAAGTAAATATTTGCATGCTAGTTTTCATCTTGCATCCCCAAAAGTGTTATCTTTTAGAATTTTAGAGGTAAATTTGTTTAATTATAACATTTGGATTCTAGAAAGTATCATTGGAACTTGTTGCACTCACTTTTTAAAGCAACAAGTGCCTCATATTGTAGTTTCAAAAAATCTACTCATTTACATTTTCACACTAAGTTTGCATCCCATTAATTAATTGGACTTAATTAAGCCTTAATTGGTCCAATTATGAATTCAAAAGCCTAATTTTTTTTTTTTCTGAAAGGAAACCCCACATTTAATCATGATTTCAAGGTTTATGTGTGTTCATGCATGTTTTTGGAGCTAACATTGTGATGTAGGTTTCAAGATTCCAACAAGAATTCAAGCATCGAGACTTATCAAGCAATCAAGCCATTTCATGCAAGATCCAATCCTTAAAGAGATGTGTTAGACTTCATTCCTCTAAGGGCAGCCATTAAAGGTTTTTGGTGAGTTGTAACAAGATTTGTTCATTCATTAATTCCTTCATTTTATCATTATTTCATTATCAAGGTTTAATTACCAAACTAGGGTTTGACCAAGGCAACCCCCTATCCACCAAAACAAAAAAAATTCTCCGCTTTTTCTTTTCAGATTTGTAGGTGAAGAAGGATTCAAATTGGAACAAAAGTACAATTTTGCAAAGTTGTCAAAGTTGTCAAAGTTGTTATCAAAGTTTTCAAGACACATAAACTCACCTACAGGTTTTATTTTTCATCTTTTTGACAGTCAAACCTAGTGGAATCAAAAGCTCATGTCTGGGATCTAAGGACTGCAAAAAGAATTTTTAGAGCCTTGTACATATACCCATTTGCCCCTGGGCGAATATGTCCTTCACCAGAGCCTAAAACCCACTTTTGAAACCAAGTAAACACCATCCCAACCTTCTCATATTTGTTGGTTAATGGTTTTTTCTGTTAGTGTTATCATAATTATTCATGTTTCAAGTGTTATATCTCATAGGTTTGATTGTTAGTGCACTTTTATTCTTCTCCCAAAACTATTGTTCAATCATTTTTGTCATAAGGAAGTCAAGGAAACATTGTGTCCAAATCTGGGGTTGACTCACCTTGAGGGTTGTAGGTCAACTCTTATCATTTGTGGCACTATCCTTCTTCCCAATAAACATGAAAAATGTGGGATTTTGATTAGGTGGACACCCCCTTTTTCTTTGGCATAGGTCCCTCATGTCACATCCCATTTTTAGGCCTCATATCCATTTCCCCCCTTTTACTATGTTTCACATATAAAGAAAATAAAGCTTCTTGCATTTTCATAATTACGTCTAATATTATACCTAAACCTATACAAACCTAGATCTATAAACACATTATTGCATTTCTTGATCTTTAAACTTGCAAAAAATTACATTCTAGGTCTAGGGTGAATTCACCCTTGACATCGTGATTTCACTCCAAATTTTAGTCATAGCTTTTTCTTTGTGACCTCTATGGTGACCTACATCTTGTTTCTAAGAATTTTTTTATGTTTTTTTATATTGATCTATTTTTCTTCTCATTTTATGAGCACTTAAGCATCTTGGATCTTGTAATCAAATTATGAACTTCACGACCTAGTGTCCCATATCAAATACTCTTGTGAGACATAGTGTAAGACCCTGCCTCATATGTACTTAATACAACCATAATTTGTTCTATGTTTTTCTGGAATTGATGATTAAGTATATTGTGGATAATCAATAAGGCGATCTCTTGGAAATAATCTTGCATATCATTTTGATATTTTACACTATTGTCAATACCATGAAGGTGGATTGCACTTGTATATCGTGGAATGAAAATTGATATTATAAATGGATTATTATATAGTTAAAGCTTAGAATGTTAGGCTAATAGATTAATGTGTTACACAATTGATACTTATGATCCCGTTGGTAATGTGCAGGAAGGCAATAGTGTTAGCATGAGAAGGGGGAACCATTAAGATCGAATCAAAAGACTACTTCATGAGGATATAAATTTGACCCCATTTGAGGCCTAGAAAAAAGTGGAGTTAATGTATTGGAGGACTAAGGATGTGAGGGAATTTATTTTGGATTCATGTGAGGTGTAAGTGGGGATTAGGTCTTGGAAACCCCTAGCTAAGTTTGAAACTCAGATGGAACCTTGAGTGGGTTTTTAATGAGAGTTGTTGGTCAAATTTTTGGGTTATGGTACAAAAATAAACCCCTGAGGGTCTATACCATAGCGGTAGGGTTCAAGTGGGCATAAAATAGTGCCCCTACAACATGATTTGACCCTTGAAAAGCTCTCATAATGGAGAGTGACGAATTTTGAGAAGAGGATGGGGTGGAAAGATGGAGTGGTTGTCCAAATGCATGTTCTCATTAATGGGGAAATGGTCTTCATTGATGGGGAGAGGTACACTCCACACCTTCCCGTCCAAGACTTACAATTTGTGAAACTCCTATATAATTGGAGAGGAAGAAGGAGTGGGGTGCCACCCACTTCTCCTTTTGGAGAACATTAGTGGAGATGGTAGAAATAATGAGAAGAGAAGAGGAGCCCAACCCCTTTGGGAAGATAGTGGTCAAGATGGCTTGGCATGGAGAAGAAAGATGGATAAAAGAGTTCAATCCCTTCACCTAAAGAAAAGAGATAAGATCTCCCTGGCTTCACCCTCTCTTGTTTTATTGTTGTAGGATGTGAGCATGTTTATATGAATCATTTTTGAATATGGTGAGTGGAGATCCCTTAGGCATGTAATTTGATGTTATGAAATTTTAATATTTTGTAAATCTTAGGAAGACCTCATTCATCATCATGGAGTTAACATGTTTTATTGCTTGGGGATATGGCTAGAGCCCACAAGGCTCCATGACACCATAACAGAAAGGTGGAGAGAAAGCACTTAGGTAATGTTTTTTTATTCATCTCATTTCCATTTAATGTTGTAAAGAGGGGAGTTTAAATCGGAAAATGTGGAAAAGAGAAAGTTTGTAGTCATTAGCAAGTAATCATTTGTATTTCAATATTGTTGGTAACATTGTAAGTTAAAGGATGAGCTTATATTCTTCGCCATATTTTAAATTATATCAGGTAAGAGTGTGCATAGGTACATGGTGAATGAACTAAATCCTGTATAATTTAACTATTCCTCTTTATTTTATGCATGATGGAAGTTGCAAGAAATAAAAGAACATATATATACCATAAGTGGGATGTTGTGGGTTTTATACTACTTTCTTTGATCATTAGTGAGCACTAAATATTGATTTAAAGATGTCAATCTATATTTTCTTTTCATACCACACCATTAAGTCAAAGAATTTGTAGTTGTAAATATATCTACTCCTCTGTTAGTTATGGTAGCTTACTATAAACATAATTTCATGGTAATCTCTCATTGAAGGATACATAGACTACTCTGACACAAAAAAAGAAGAAGAATAGTATTGGCTAGATAACCATGAATAGTGAAACTCAAAAGGTAGATTTACCCTAAAGTCTTCTGGAATTTTATATTTTAGGGTGGCTAGAACAATGAAAATAAGTTGTGCAATCTAGTTTTATTCAGTGGTTCAACTTTTTAAATATGTTATGGTTGAAGTTACTACTTCAACAATATGATAAACATATGTGAATAAATTCTACATATTTTACAACTTCTCTTTGAAAACCTTATTTTTAACATACAGTATAGCTTTAGTGTGTACATTAAAATAAAAGAGGAAATATATGAAGGATACAAGAAGCTTAACCTTTTTACAAAATATACACTATTAGGCACTAACAATCAATTAAGATTTAAAGAGATTTGATTCTTCCCAACTGGTTGATAATCCACCAGTATTAAGGAACCTCCATTATATCCAATGTACACAAATAATGGTGTATCCATACTCCACTTTGAGAGACCCATGATTTTAGTGTAGCATTGATATTACTCAAGCCCTAGCTCCAACCTCTTCAAAGTTGTCTGATCACCACTATCACTACTAATGGAAGTTCTTCTAATTGTGAAGGATAGCAATATAAACCATTACATCATTAGCTAGAAGTAATATGAGGTAGGGAATGCATCAATATAGAATTCGGACCCCCTTGTTGAGGAAATAGATCTAACACCCAGTGCACTTTCATAAAAGTTTTTGAGATTTCAATAGGAAAATTGTGCCTTTAGTTTTAAAGTGGCATGAGATAGTAGATAGAACTACCAACTTGAAACCATCAATCTGTCTTCAACGCAAGGGGAAGTTTCAAAATTATTTTATTGAAATAGTTTAAATCATCAGTCTAAATTCTATTTTCTAAATTTTGAACTCATTAATAGATACAGTCAAATGTATACGCAAACTGTTGTATGAGCAATGCATACATTATGTCAGGGGTCTACCAGGGGCCTGGCTTTGAGCTAGTTGTGGCAATGCAACTGTGTGGTAGGTACGACCTCCTCAAGCCCACGCCTATAGACTTGCCTATCCAAAATGAAATAATTCAACAAATTTAAAACATAATAACATGCAAAATGGGCAGAGAAAGCAAGCTAGGTAAACAACAAATGTGGAACTAGGACTGTAAAGTTGTCATTGAGCTCCTCAATTTACCCATTGATTTGTCAAGATTCATGCCAAAACAAATTCTCTAGAAATGAAGGAAAAGGAACTAAAATAAAATTCTCCCCCTGCTAACCTTGTTGTTGTGTGGTGTGCATTTAGAATTGTCATGGGTCCTCTTGTTCAGAAGTGACCTTATTTTTGACACTTTCAAATCTACATCTAACAGGTTGTGGTGAGGACTTAAGGGAAGATTGGTAGGAGCATTGATGTGGGTGTCAGAAACCAAATAGGCATGTCCAGTAGTTTTAGTAACTTATTAATGCCTAGATTTGTGTGGGTCATTTGGTCGAGGTGTTGCTATTAGAGATAGGGTCTAAGGACATTTATTCATACACCTATATCTGATCATGTTTCTCTCATTGTTGGGTTAAAAAAATGTTATAGATTCATAAGTAAATGCAAGGTTACCATAGTGTATAGCTAGCTAAAATACGACTTCCATAGCAGGGTCAAGATGACTACTTGGAAAGCGTATGGCAGATGCTATGGCCCTAGGGATACATTTAGTGGATGAAACAAAATGTCAAGTGGATATGGGGGATCAAACAAAGTGTCAAAAAATCGAGATGAAAAGGTATAAAAGAGAAAGATGTGGTTGAAGCAAGTCGAGATGAAAAGGTATGTGTGATCATGAAAACATAGTGAGACTATGAATGGAAGGCTAAAATGTTGATAGCTCAGTTGAGAACTATCTCGCATCATTTGAGATGTGAAATGGGAAGATGGAAAATATCCAAAGAGGGGTGGTCGAATAGAATTTTTTGTTTCTGCTCTTCGGGTTTAGTGGAGATAGAGTGGCACTACATTATGGAGTGCAAACCTTATGAGGACATCCGATATTGTTACTCAGATTTGTTAAAAGTCAAATGGTTAGTGGCTTTGTTTGAAGAGGAAAAGATTGATAAAACAACAAGTTACCTAACCAAAATTCATAGTAGAAGAAGCAAAATCAGCAAAGAGATTGAAAACAACAGTAGGTAGTTTGGTGCAGCAGTTTTGTTGTGTTGGAAAAGGCGGTTTTCCATTTTTATCTCTTGGGTCCCATAGATTGGCTGGTCTCATGGACGTAATAAAAATCATTCATTCATTCCCTTTAGTTGGCCTGATTCATTATGCAACATCTTGGTCTAAACATTACCAGGGCCTTCAACTCCATTGACTGAGTTGTGAGGTGAGCAGCTGGAGTAATCAGCATACCACCACTTGAACTTATTAATTAGTAGCGACCACCTTCTTGTCATTATAAAGTTCCAACTGACTTAGATAAGGATTCAAATATGCTTGAATTTGCATATTAATCATAGTCATCAATGCTAACATGCAACTGCTTTTTCTTTCATGTGAAGTCGTGTAGAAACTTATTATATTTTATTTTTCTGACATTGCCTATCCTAGAACATTAAGCTCTAGAATTCACTGTAAGAATTCCCCCTTTCACGCCATGTTCTGTAATTTGATTATTGTATTTAATGGTTTAGACAATCAATTCAGATGTTTAAGTGTATTATTTTATTCTATAATATGGTGAATTTCATAAAGTGTATTGTGTTAGAACTTGTGAAGTGGAAAACCAGTAAATGTGTTGTGCTCCAAGTATGAGATACAAGGTATACAACTTGGGATAAGGGTGAGGAGACATCATGTATGATCCCATATGTGTACCCTTTGTGTAAGCTAGTTAATTGTGAAACAATGTAAACATGATATGTGTAGATGTGTGTCTACCAAATGAAATGTGAAGTAATTATTTGTGTAGGTCTTGTTCATATGTTCAATGTGTACGCCTAGCATATGGCTCCCCTAGAAGATTGAGATGTCTGCGAGTGTAAATAGGGGTTGAGGGGCAAGAGAACCCCAAGTGGGAACTCCATGGTTCCCCTTGGATGTGTTCCTAACCTACTCCCCCACATATGAGAACCACACTTGTTGGTTCATAGTGCAAACCCACTCCTTGATGTTTATAACCCATGGGTAAAGGATGGAATTACTTGGGACCATATGTATTATAGATTTTGGATACTTCAGCAATGCAAAGCATTGATACTATGTGGAAGAGTCCACCATGATATTGTGTACTATCATATTTATGTGGTCAGGGACCACCAATTATTGCATGCTATTATACTTATATGATTAGAGAACCACCATTCCCTTCCTCCCCTTAGGTGGCTTTATCAAAGTCACATGGTGCTTGTAATGTGAAATTTTTATTGTTGAAATGAATTATTGGTAATTTCTTAATTGATGTTTTATTTTATTATATGCCAGTAGTGTTAAATTTTACATTTCTTTTATTGGGGGCTATTTAGCCATTTGAAAAAATTTCACAATCCATTTCCTCAAGGACTTATTTAATTTTCATTTTTCAATTAAGATTAGAATGTTGAAATGCAGTTGTAAAGTTGGTCTCTATTTGGTTTTCCCTCTTGAATTTTTTATTATTATTATTTATGGAAATTTTGGTTTATGATTTTGTGTTGCTCTATTTGAGGCTTCTTATGGTTTGATAACTACTGGAAAGTGTGGTGTAATGTGACATCTGTAAAAACTGCCATATCTCGGGGGGTTCCTTGGCAGGTCATATAGGGGAGCAAATGCGCTAGGGAATTATGAGTTATTTGAAAGGGGTTGAAAATGGGAATGGTATGGGATGGCCATTAATCCATTATTCCCATAGTTCTATGATTATTCTTTTTTTACCTTCCTCTTGGAGGCTAACCCCCTTACACAAACAAGGGAAGGTACCTAGGATATGTATGGTAGGTTCCTTAGAGAAGGGCCTTGAGACCATCTTTCCTAATGGTTATGGTATCCAAGAATCTCCATCTTTGTAATGTGAATTATGTGTAATTTTTTTGATGTTTGGGTAAATTTGTAAATAAATTATATGTGGAAATACTTGACTATTATGTGAGAAAGAAAGTGACAGATAAAATTGAGACTACTATTCTTGGGACATGAATTGACATTGGAACGAAAATATTTTCTAACATCATGAGTGATGTTTATGATGCAAAAAGGGACCTCGAAGGGTATCCAAGGACGTTAATTTGTTTGGATATAATTTGGTATAATTTTTTTTTAATTATTTTATTATTCGAGGATTTTATCACATGGATAACTACTAGCATCTATCATATTGTGATTATATCGCATAAATGTTTTATGATGGGAATTTTTTTTTTGAATAATTAGATGCTGATTCATGCAAGAAAATTCTTTAATGTGTGTTGATAGTGGAATTTTTTAGTTGTTACATCAATTAGAAAAGTAATTAATATGTTAATAGATATAGGTGCATTGCTATATTGATATTATATTTCCAAACCTTAACAACTTCCAGGAGGAATTCTAAGCTAAGGGGAGGGGGATGTAATACCCCACCTCATATGTACTTAATACAACCATAATTTGATCTATGTTTTTTCTAGAATTGATGATTAAGTATATTGTGGATAATGAATAAGGTGATCTCTTGGCAATATTCTTGCATATCATTTTGATATTTTATACTATTTCAATACCATGAAGATGGATTGCACTCATAGATCGTGGAATGAAAATTGAGATTCTAAATGGATTATTATAATAGTTAAAGCTTAGAATGTTCATCTAACAGATTAATGTGTTACACAATTTATACTTACAATCACGTTGATAATGTGTAGGAAGGAAACGGTGTTAGCATGAGAAGGGGGAACCATCAAAAGGAATCAAAAGACTACTTCATGAGGATATAAATTTGATCCCATTTAGGGCCTAGAAAAAAGTGGAGTTAATGTATTGGAGGACTAAGGTTGTGAGGGAATTTAGTTGGGATTCATGTGAGGTGTATGTGGGGATTAGGTCTTGGAAACCCCTAGCTACGTTTGAAACTCGGATGGAACCATGAGTGGGTTTTTAATGAGATTTGTTGGTCAAATTTTTTGGTTATGGTGCAAAAATAAACCCCCTAGGGTCTATACCATAGTGGTAGGGGTCAAGTGGGCATGCAATAATGCCCCTACAACATGATTTGACCCCTAAAAAGCTCTCGTAATGGAGAGTGACGAATTTTGAGAAGATGATGGGGTGGAAAGATGGAGTGGTTGTCCAAATACATGTTCTCTTTAATGGGGAAATGATCCTCATTGATGGGGAGAGGTACACTCTACACCTTCCCATCTGAGACTTACAATTTGTGAAACTCCTATATAATTGGAGAGGAAGAAGGAGTGAGGTGCTACCCACTTCTCCTTTTGGAGAACATTAGTGGAGATGGTTGAAAGAATGAGAAGAGAAAAGGAGCCCAACCCCTTTGGGAAGATAGTGGTCAAGCTGGCTTGGCTTGGAAAAGAAAGATGGATAAAAGAATTTAGTCCCTTCACCTAAAGAAAAGAGATAAGATCTCCCTACCTTCACACTCTCTTGTTTTATTGTTGTAGGATGTGAGCATGTTTATATGGATCATTTTTTAATATGGTGAGTGGAGAGCCCTTAGGCATGTAATTTGATGTTATGAAATTTTAATATTTTGTAAATCTTGGGAAGACTCCATTCATCATCATGGAGTTAACATGTTTTATCGCTCTAGGGTATGGCTAGAGCCCACGAGGCTCCATGACACCATTACGGAAATACTTAGGTAATGTTTTGTTATCTATCTCATTTCCATGTAATGTTGTAAAGAGGAGATTTTAAATTGGAAAATATGGAAAAGAGCAAGTTTGTAGTCATTAGCAAGTAATCATATGTCTTTCAATATTGTTGGTAACATTGTAAGTTAGAGGATGAGCTTGTATTCTTCACCATATTTTAAATTATGTCGGGTAAGAGTGTGCATAGGTACATGGTGAATGAATTGAATCTTGTATAATTTACCTATACCTCTTTATTTTATGCATGATGGAAGTTGCAAGAAATAAAAGAACATATATATTCCATAAGTGGGATGTTGTGAGTTTTATACTACTTGCTTGGATCATCAATGAGCACTAAATATTGATTTAAAGATACATCAATCTGTATTTTCTTTTCATACCACACCATTAAGTCAAAGAAATTGTAGTTGTAAATATATCTACTCCTCTCTTAGTTATGGTAGCTTACTATAAACTTAATTCTATGGTAATCTCTCACTGAAGGATACATAGACTACTCTGACACAAAATAAAAATAAAAAAAATAGTATTGTCCCCATAACCATGAATGGTGAAACTCGAAAGGTAGATTTACCCTTAAAGTCTTCCTACATTTTATATTTTAGGGTGGCTAAAATAATGAAAATAAGTTGTGTGCGATCTACTTTTATTTAGTGGTTAAGATTTTTAAATATGCTATGGTTGAAATTACTATTGTAGCAATACGATAAACATATGTCAATAAATTCTACATGTTTTACAACTTCTCATTGAAAACCTTATTTTTAACATATGGTATAGCTTTAGCGTGTACATTAAAATAAAAGAGGCAATATATGAAGGATACCAGAAGCTTAACCATGCAGCGAACCTTTTTGCAAAATATACACTATTAAGCGTTAACAATCGATGAAGATTTAAAGAGATTGGATTCTTCCCAGCTGGTCGATAATCCACCAGTATTAAGGCACCTCCATTATATCCAGCACACAAATCATGGTGTATCCATACTCCACTTTGAGAGACCTATGATTCCAATGTAGCATTGATATTACTCAAGCCCTAACTCCAACCTCTTTAGAGTTGTCTAATCGCCACTATCACTACCAATGGAAGTTCTTCTCATTGTGAGGGATAGCAATATAAACCATTGTGCCATCAACTAGAAGTAATATGAGGCAAGGAATGCATCAAAATAGATTTCGAACCCCCCTGTTGAGGAAATAGATCTAACGCCTAGTGCACTTTCATAAAAGTGTTCGAGATTTCAGCAGGAAACTTGTGCCTTTAGTTTTAAAGTGGCATGAGACATTAGATAGAACTAACAACTTGAAACCATCAATTTGTCTTCAACGCAAGGGGCAGTTTCAAAATTATTTTATTGAAATAGTTTAAATCATCAGTCTAAATGTTACTTTTTAAATTTTAAACTCATGAATAGATACAGTCAAATGTATACGCAAAATGTTGTATTGAAATAGTTTAAATCATCAGTCTAAATGTTACTGAGCTCCTCGATTTACCCATTGATTTGTCTATATTCACGCCAAAATAAATTCTCTGGAAATGAAGGTAAGGAACTGAAATAAAATTCTCCCCCCTGCTAACCTTGTTGTTGTGTGCTGCGCATTTAGAATCAAGCCATAGGTCCTTTTGTTCGGAAGTGACTCTATTTTAGACACTGTCAAATCTACATCTAATTGTTTGTGGTGAGGACTTAATGGAAGATGGGCAGGAGCATTGATGTGGGTGTCAAAAACCAGTTAGGCCTATCCAGTAGTTTTAGTAACTTATTAATGTCTAGATTCGTGTGGGCCATTTGGTCAAGGCGTTTTTGTTAGAGATAGCGTCCAAGGACATTTATTCATACACCTATATCTGATCACATTTCTCTCATTGTTTGGCTAAAAAAAATGTTATAGATTCATAAGTAAATGCAAGGTTATCGTAGTGTACAACTAGTTAAAATATGGCTTCTCTAGCAGGCTCGAGATGACTACTTGGAAAGCATATGGCAGATGTTATGGCCCTAGGAACAATCAAATCAATAGATACAATCCCTTTAGTTGGCCTGATTCATTACGCAGCATCTTGGTCTAAACATTACCAAGTCCTTCAATGTCATTGACCGAGTTGTGAGGTGAGCAGCTAGAGTAATCGACATACCACCACTTGAACTTATTAATTCACAGCGACCACCTTGTCATTGTAAAGTTCCAACCGAATTAGATAAGGATTCAAATATGCATGTATTTGCATATTAATCATAGTCATCAATGCTAACAGGAAACTGCTTTTTCTTTCATGTGAAGTCGTGCAAAAACTTATTATATTTTCTTTTTCCGACGTTGCCTATTCGGGAACGTCAAGCTCCAGAATTCACTCTAGGAATTCCCCCCTTCACGCCAAGTTCTACAATTTGATGATGGTATTTACTGGTTTAGACAGTCGATTCAGATGTTTAACAGTAGACGGATTAGATAATAATTATTTAAAGGATAGTAATTTTTTTGCCATCTAAGACTAAATTATAGTTATCAACCCTTTAGAGGAGGATCTCAAAATTTATAATCACCGCATCATGTATTGAATAATAATAATATTACTAGTTACTTTTGGATGGACTATTAGTATTGTATCTTAAAAGGGAGCTAATGTGGGCTGACCATGACCTCGTTATTAGTTATAATTATGGCACATAATAATTATGTTATAGTCGGGTTATACATTAAATAACAGTATTATTACTTAGGTCCAACCTAAATACTATAACAATGATTCCAATTACGTTGAATAAAATAACGAAACAGTGATGTTAGATTCCCTAGAGTATAGCAATTAATAGTATCTAAGATTAGTGGCTAATAGTTTCACAAATAGGTGATTGGTGCTTAAATAAAGATTATCCTATTGCTAATGATTATTAGGAAAAATAATAACTTTCTTAATAGATGTTATTGTCGAGTACTTATTAAAATCATTTTGTAGGTAATTATCAACCTTTTAACTTAAATAACTAAGTTCACTATTAGTTAAGGGAATAATAGTAACACCCTAAGTGTTTATCCATTTTGAATAAAAGTATACCATGCTACGGGTGCTAATGTGAGGTGTAATAGTGATCCTAATATTTAATTTAGGAGCAAACATAATGATATTGTAATACATTATTGAATAATATTATCAATGAAAATTTGTGATAATCCAATTATTAATGTTAAGGTTATTATTCCAAGAAACAAAAATAGTAATATTATGGGTAACTATAATAAATCAATTCCTTCTAAACCCAAAGAAACTTAATTAGATTATGGGTCCTTAATTTCAAGGAAATGTATGTGTTGTGAGTTATTTTGAATAAAATTGGTGTGAATCAATTCCCCTTTATAAAAAAAATATA
This sequence comes from Sequoia sempervirens, assembly GCA_007258455.2. NCBI lineage: Eukaryota > Viridiplantae > Streptophyta > Pinopsida > Cupressales > Cupressaceae > Sequoia > Sequoia sempervirens. The sequence continues at coordinate 136,447 of VDFB02264345.1, read as the reverse complement.
AGGGGTAGACTTGTATTTAACTATCATTACTAGTCTATTATCAACCTAAATACAAGGAAAATGTGAGGGAAGATTATAATTGAGGTAAATACAACTATAAGCATATAAGGATAATGTTGACCAAAGGAAATGATGGAATCATCTCCGAAGTATTAGTAATAGAGTATTAAAATGTTATTGAGAGATATATATTATTTGTGAATCTAAAAGATGTCGATTATAGTAGAAAAAGGGGGTGGGAGCCTAATGGTAATGCTCCTTGATGTAAATTATACTATCTAATCAGGCAATACTAACCTCAAAATATTTTTACGTCCCTACATGTTTACCTTATCATTTGAGTAGATTTTTAAGGGACACATTTTTACTTTGTAATAAAATAATCCTTCCTAATGTTAATGTTACCCTTGTACTTCATGAAGTGAAATGATGCAATTCTCATGCTAGCTAAATTATAAATATGAGTTATAGGAGACACACTAATAAATTATACTTGGCTAAAATTTTCTTATGAATCAATCAACAAATTTATATTAGTATTATGAGCCTTCATAGTTATGTTAGGTGAATAATGTTATAGTTAAAACATAGGATGCGGTTTTTGTTGTTTTCCAAGAGAAATATTAATTGAACATACTATTGTTGATAGTGTTATTTTTGCTAATAACTATGGTTAGTATCGAAGCATGATTTCTTAGAACTTTATTCATCTTAGTGCTTGGAAAAAAAATGGGTTTTTCTAGCAAAAATTTTGGGCATGACACATAGTTATAGACTCATGGCTTCTCATGCTACAATTACATCTGGTATTGAGCCTGGGTTTCATAACTCTTTCACTCAAGAAATCACATCTACACAATCTATCTTCAATCCTCTTCCTACTCCTACTTTTCTTATGTCTTCTTCATCACCAATCATTTACGTGGACTTGGAAATTGTTGTTGCATATTTCCCTGAGGATAAAATTAAATAATTGGACAAAGATTTAGAGATTCATCAACTATTCTTAAGCACTAAATCTTTCATTGTAGAAGCTGTTCCTCTTGTAAATAATATTAGAAAGTTAATCAATGATTTGCAAGGCATATAAGTTTTGTGTAGCCTAGCTCATATAGTGGATTCAAATATCTTGGCAATAGCTAGGTGCACTCAAGTTCTTACTAGTGCTTAAAATCAAAAGAGGAAATAGATTTCCTCTCCTATGATCATACCTTTTATTCCTACTTTTACCCCTCCAATCATAGCATTGACAAGAATGATGGTGTTTTCATTGATGTCTACAAGAATTTTGTTGATTGGTGTTGTCATTGATGTCAACTATGGGATGAAGATGTTGAGGATATTGAGAAATTATGGAAAAGAGGAAAATAGGTTGTGCATGTGTAGTTGAGACCTTGAGGAAGTGTTGTGAGTACATGGATCTATTCTTTTGTTGCAAATTTTGAAGATAAGTTGGAATGAAGTAATGAGATGAGTTGATGTCTTTGGTACTTGGTTTCCAAGTGCTTATGAGAAAATTTAATAACAAGGTAAACTGTGTTGTGCAAATGTTCATAATGTGTTATGGTATTTTGCTACGCGTTCTTTTTTTTTTTAATGTTATGCTTGTGTGGATCTTATAGGTTAGTCAAGGTTGACACAAGTTGCTATATTTAGAATTTAGGTTTCTAGATCATTATACATTGCGAGATATTTTCACCAGTGTGTGAACCAATTGTTCAGTGATGTTTTTTGTTGTCTAGGAGAAATGTATTTCCTCTGCATTTCTTTACTATTTAGATTCAATTCGTGCATATTTGGGAAGATGCTTATAATGCTTTTATCTTTTTATATCCAATTTTTTACTTGATTTGGTGTAGTAGAGTGAGAGTTTCATTTATCAATATGCAAATAAGGGTTATTAGTTGTCCTAAGTTAAAGTATTTATTGATGCGAGCTTGGATGAAGTGTTTGATGAATCTTAAGTAGTTCATGGATTTTTCTTGATTGAGTTCAAGTGAATTATGTTGTTCAGAACCTTTGGCTTGATTTAAGGAAGTATGTACTTAATGTCTATGGTGTTTTGTACGGGTGTTGGCTAACCTTGCATTTTACACTACATTTGAGGCTTGTGGAAGCATGTTGTAGTGTGTTGGGATCTATTTGGGTCCTAATTAAGGATTTATGTAGGCCACCTTTCATTCCTATCCACCATGGGAATGTTTAGGTGTCAACCTATTTCGAGTTTGAATGTATAATGGCTAATGGCCGACATTGGAGAATTTTTTTGAGATAAAGCTTGATATAAATATGTATGGTGTTGATACAAAAGGTTTACAAAAGAGTAAGAAGAAAGATAGATGAAAAGAGTGATGTGAGTGAAGTGCATGTGATGTGAATTTGAGAAAAGCAGTGTGAACTTTAAGTTAGGGTTCCTGAAGGTAGTGAGATGAATGCATTTGAAATATTTCATGTGAGATTGCAAAAGTGTGATCAATTGTGGTGGACTCCTTGTTGCATTGAGATTTTTTTTCTCTATGTAACATTCTTCTTCTCTCTTCTTGTATTCTTTCTATGGTAGTGCGCCCTAGTTGTGAGCCTTTTTGGAAAGTGTGTCCTATTCTAGTAGTGAGCCCCTTTGTACCAATTTTTCTATTACTTATATTGTGAGCTAATCCTCACCATGGTTTTTCCCTAATTGGGTTTTCCATGTAAATTTGGTCTTCTCATGTGTATGGTGTTGTGATTTTAGTTTTTGTTATATGCATTTCATGTTTAATCAATCTAATAGAATAAGATTTTAGTAAATGCTTATGGATCTAATTACTGTTAATGGTTTTGAAGGTTTAATTTGCTACAACTGATTCATCCCCCCCTCTCATTTGTATTGTTCATTTCAAAAATTGGTATAAGACCAAGGTTCCTTGGAGAAGAGCCTAACTGCCTAAGGTAGGTCCAGGATGGTGAACATAATTCCTTTGGAATATCCTAAATTTGATGGCTTAAATTATGCATTCTAGAAGACAAAGATGGAAGGATATTTGTTTGCTCAGGGACATGGGATTGAGAAGGCTTATTAGAGTACATTTACTCCACCTCACAATGGTTTGAGTACAAGTGCGAAAATCAAGGTTCATGAGATTAATGCTAAGGAAAGATTTATTAATGTGAATAGTTTGTCAAATACTAAATTAGTTAAAGTTATGAGTTAGAAGACTGACAAAGAAGTTTGGGACAAGCTACAAAGCTTTTATGAAGATCCTAAGGTCAAGCAAGAAAAGTTACAGAACTTGAAGGCATAATTTGAAATGATGCATATGTCTAAAGATGAAACAATTAAAAGCTACATTTAGAGAGTTGATGAATTGGTGAGTAATAAGAGAATTCTTGGTGCAAAAATTAAAGAATCTAAAGTGGTGAAGAAATTTATCATATCTCTTCTGGATTATTACAATGAAAAAGTATCTGCTACTGAGAAAACAGTTGATTTTGATAACTATTCCACAGATCAGTTAATTGGTACTCTGGTTGCATTTGAAATGAGAAAATGAAGAAAGGTACAAAAGTAGAGACTACTTTCAAGGCTAGTAAATATAAGAATGTTGAAGATTTAGGTGATGAATATCTTGATGATTTGGAAGCTAACTTTGTGAGAAGGATGAAAAAGGGCACCAGTAAGTACAAAGGTAAATTACCTTTCAAATGTTTTAGCTATGGTGAGATAGGTCATTATGCTTCTAGATGTCTAAAAAGAGCTATAAACAATAAGAAGAAGGAAAATAAAGGAAATATGATTAGGAAAGCTTACTATGTGAGAGAAGATGTTGGTATTTCTAATGATGAATCTGATTATGGAGATTTTGATGATAATGAATGTCTATTTTTTGCTATAAAAGAAGAATTTGGTTCTGTTAACCCTAAAATTTGTGTGAAGGAAAGTGTTCCAGAGATGAAGGATATTAGGTTGAAGGTACTTGTTATCTAATTTTCATGTCAAAGAAGATAATAATTTCTAGGTTGTTGATAGTGGTTGTTCTAATCATATGACTAGATACAAAAGTAAGTTAAACATGAAAAATATGATGGAGGATTAGTTAAGTTTGGAGATGATTTAGGAGCTAAGATTTATGGAATTGGTTCAATTAGTTTTGATGGAAAGCATAATATTGACAATGTTTACTATGTTAAGAGCTTAAGACATGATCTCTTGAGTTTTGGACAAATGTGTAGCAAAGGGTAAAATATTGTGTTTAAGGATGAAGTATGCAAGATCCAAAAAGGGTCCAGAACTATGATCGTTGCAGGTAAGATAACAGATGGAAACATCTATCACCTTAAGGGTGTTGATGATAATTTCTTTATGTCATAGATTAATGATAGTTGGTTATGGCACCGAAGGATGCGTCACATGAATTTTGATAATTTGGCAAGAATAAGCTTGGTTCATGTTGTGAGAGATTTATCTAGAATCACAAAACCTATCAATGTTGTTTGTGAGAGTTGTCAATTTGGAAAAAAAAAAGGAGTAGCTTTAAGGGAAAGGAACAATATGCTACCAAACTATTGGAATTAGTGCATATAGATCTTTGTGGTCCTACAAGGGTGAGAATTCTACAATTCAATAGGTACTTTATGCTTTTGATTGATGATTACTCTAGAATGACATTGGTTACTTTTTTTAGAGAGCCCACAAGACTCTACTAAATGAAGCTACTACATAGGTTGATGTTAATGGTTCACTATCTAAGGTTTACAAGCTAGAAAGGTCAATTAAGTAGGGATGTCCCTTGGCCCTTGCACTATTTTTCACAGCTTATGATGCTCTCAACTATCTCCTAAGGGATGCACATAGTTCCCCAAGGCCATGTTGGTATGTGGCGACTGATCATGCAAATATTGTACACTCATAACAAGAAATGGGGTTGGGGGAATCGCCCCAAAAAAAATTCATTAACACATCAAGGTTTTCCCACTGAAACATCAAGGTTTTTTCCATTAACACATCAAGGTTTTCATGTTAACACGTCAAATGAAAAATGACCTTGTAAAACCCTAATTATAGAATGTTCTAAAAAGCTTTTTGTAAGAGGTTGGGATGTATGTTGTTGCATGGTGTTTGAAAGATTGTAATATATTTTGTACTGGATAATAAAATCATTAGGTTGCTGAGTTTCTATGGATGTAGCCCATATTGGGTGAACCACATTAAATTTTGTGTTGATCTATTTTTTTTTATTATTATTCATTGTTATGTTTGGGTTATTTAATCTACACATAATTATTAATGTTTATTGCTCCAATCTTCCTGAATCCTAACAGGTCTAAGTTTTGATACTACCAAATAAGGAAGAGTTTCTTAACATCCAATTTGTAGATGACACTACCATCTTTGTGGAGCTCCAAGAAGATAACTTGGTCAATCTAATGGAGAAGCTCAAAATCTTTTGTTTGGCCTTGGGTGCTAAAATATCAAAAATTAAATCCATAATGCTAGGCTAGTCTGAAACCCCACCTGGGTGGTTGCTTAAGTTTGACTTCCAATGGGGGAGCATAGAAGCAAGTGAGATACTTGGGAATCCCTTTCTCTATTTTCCCCAATCTTAAGGAGATGTGGCAATGGATCAAAACTAAGGTAGATAAGAAAATTGATAGTTGGAATAAATATCATATATCTATTGCTTGCAGAATTTAGATCTATCAAAAAAATATGTCTTCTTATACCATCTACTTTGCATTTATATGGTTCTTTAGTGGATACCAAATCCATGAAATTCAGAAGAAGATTAGAGGGTTTTTGTGGTCAGATGGGAAGGGGAAGAGGAAGATGCACTCTATCAAATGGGAGTGATGTTACTCAGATAAAGAATATGGGGGTCTTGGGCTAAAGGATCTTAAGAAACATGGCATTTCTTTGGCTACTAAGTGGATAATTAAATCCCTTGAAGGAGAGGAACCATGGAAAGTTCTTGTAAGGAACAACATCAGGAGACAGTTCCAAAAATGGCTAAGTCCTAGAAATCCCTTCCCTTCACTAATCATCTTATTACCAAACTACATATAGTCCCTGTAGGATCAATGGTCTTCAAAAGAATCTAGAGAGCATGGGAATTGGAACTAGAGGAAACATATTGTGTCATTTGTTCATTGAGTATACCAATATCTTTTCCATCCCACTAGGTCTATCTGGTGGAACCTAAAACATTATGGGAAACCTTTAGCCTTACTATAAGGCTTCTTAGCCAAAAAGTGGAACCTATCTGGTATTAGAACATTCAACAACATTTTAAGTAATGGATCTCTTATAAACTGGGATCAGCTTAACTGTGAGTTTAGTCTCCCCCAGACCAATTCAAGAACCTATAATTTCATTAAAGAAGACTACAAGGGTTTGATGGTTGACACCAATGGTAGGGACCCTTGTCTAGCTAACTATGTGTGGCAAGGCTCCACCCCTCCCAATGAAATTAAAACTAAAACTATTTGCAAGGTGCTAATCAATTCTAACCCCCTATTGAGTACCTTATAAAATGGAAAGTGAACTCGGACAACAATACTTGGTAGAAAGCCTTCATGAAAAAATGGCACTATAATGTGGAAGCTTAGAAATCTTGCTTTAGGTGGCTTCTCTTGTTGCATAAACTTTCCTACATGTTAAAACATGCTGATATTGACATTTGTAATTTGTGCAAGGTTCCTAAACTATCAACAATATTTTTTTTAATGTTTCTATGCTAATGAAATGTGGAATCTATTTTGTAGTAACCAATGATTATGGAAGAATGGTAAGGTAAACTGGAGAGAAATTCTTATGGGTCATGATAAAAAGCTTGATAAGGATTTGCATCTAGTCTAGTTTGTTTTAACAACTGAAATATTGTGGTGCATCTAGAAGGAAAGAAATGAGGATAAATTTAATAGTAGTAGGAGGGTTCTTATTGAGTCTCAAAAAAGACTCACATTTCTCAATATTGGCATGTAGGTAATAGCCACCATGGAGATAGCTGAAAACAAGTTTTTGAAGCTACTCAGAGATGGGATAATCATAATCAACTAGCATGAAGTCAAATTTGGGCAATCATGGCAGCAGGGTCAACCTAACTTGGAGATCTTCATGAAGGAATTACAAGAATTTCAAAAAGAGCTCAAAGACAAAGTTGATTTAGTTGAGAGAGTTCTAGAAAATAGAGCTCCAATGTTGCATACAAACAAAAATCAGGAAATTGAAGAAATCTTTCTGAATGATGAGCTAAAGGTTGTTAATACACTTGCCAATTGGGGAAGTTTGGAAGACTACAGTGAAAGCAGGATCATTGGGAATTCAGCCTAAACCAAGAATCTATATTATCAACCTTATATAATATCTTTTGTATAGATCAGTCTCACTGCCTCACATAATTTTGTAAAAAGTGTTGATCACACACTATTGAATGTTTAAGATCTATATTGTAGTAAGGTAAAATATACAGGAAGATTTTTGTAAAGCATAAGACTTTACACAACATTTCTATTAAACTAGTGATATAACTATTGTATCTGATGTACGCATTGGTGGAGCCTGCAAAATCCATGGCCATTTTTTCAAAATTTTGAGTCTTCTAGGGGCTAGGGTTCACTTTTCATGCATTAGGGTTTTGTCTTAGGGTTTGAAACGCCTCAAGCCTTCATCATTTACCACAAACCTCCTTCAGCCCTATTTTTGTTCTATTTTGTCATTGGCATTTTGCGCCCACTTAGGCTTGACCCTTTAAGTCATGACTTTATGTCATTGTTTCTTGTTTGCCTAGCGTGACACCCTTTTAATGTTTGGCCCTTTTCCTAAGTCGGGTGAAATATTTCCTTGATTGACTTAAGCCTTAAGTCTTTAGGTCTTTACCGCAAGGGTCTTGGTCCCGTCAACCTAGTTGGGTCCCCTTTTTAAAAACTAACCTTTTTTGCATGTGCAGAATTGCCAATAGTTGGATCTAAAGATGTGATCCTAGCCATTCCCTGCTAGCCCCACATGAATAAAATAATGCTTTACAAAATATTATGGGGTTAGTGGTATGGTGACGTGTGTCTCTAGTGAGACCTACAGAGGTAGCAAACACGGTAGTGGAATGTGATGTCACCATGATGGGTGGCAAAAAATCAATGGTTGTGATCAAGAAGATCAAAAGGTGCTCATTAGTTCCACTGAGTTTTTGGTGGATCCCGATTAGGTCCCATGGGGTTAGCAAAAAGTAGTGGAGATTAATCCACAATGGATAAATGATGACCGTTGATGAAGATGGTGGGACCCGACAGGAAGGTGACGATGGTGGTTGATGACAAAGGTTGATAGGTGGAACTGCCCGATTTGTGTGATTGGATGACTCGCATCATTGTTGTGAGTCATGTTATAATGTCTATGGTGATGATCGTGTGGCCTTGATTTAAAATGTTTAAATCTAATGGTCAATTTTTAAAGTTGCTAACAATGAGCATTTAACATTGGATCTTGGTGCGATTAAGACAAATTGATGGCCATAATTCAAAATGTGATTTCCCCAATGGTTAGCTGCTCTTGTTCATGGATAATTAATATGCAGTAATGGCACAACTACAACCAGCTACCGGGATCAATCTAGGATAATTATAGATCAAATTTTTGTGTCTCCCAAGCAGAATTTATTGTTGATCAATGTCATTGATGTCCTAATGTGTTGTAGAGAATGAAATCAATGTCAAGGTATGTTCTTCCTGATAGTCATCACGGATTTCTTGGGAGTACCATTCCTAAATTCATAAATGACTCTGTTGGAGTGTGCTCAAGGTGTCAAGAGCATTCATGTCTGGTTGTTGCATAATTTTGGGGGGAAATTATTGGAGGAATATGGTTTGACTTGAGTACTTGGGTCTGAAACCCTAGTTTGGTTAGGGTTTGCAATTTCAAATTTGAAATCTGACTTATGCCTGCACTATAAAGGAAATTTTTGTACGTTTTGTAGAGGTTCCATTCTCTTTGAACTTTTGTAATTCTTTGTCTTAGTCTGTATAGTTTTTCCTACACTTAGGAAGGGTATGTTGTAACCTTTTCTCTATAATAATAATAGATGACTTAAATGTTCAATGCATTATGCTCTAAAGTATTGTATCATCTCTATCATCCTCTCTAGTTTTGTACTCACTATCTTTGAATCAAATTAATCAAGGATTATTTTTGGTTCTCAATCACATTTTATAATCTTGAATGTTTGATTTGTTAGTTTTTGTTCAAGGAGTAGAGTAATTTCTTTCAAGTCATATGTTAAGGTAGTGATGATGCAATAGGGATTTCAAAGAAGTTTGATAGTTTTATTCTTTTGTTGGATTCTTGTTGTAAGGAATCAAGTTTATAAGAAGTCGGGGTGGGTCTATTACAAGGAAAACTTTAAGAAATCCCCCCCTCGGTGAAGGTGTTAAATCCTAGTGAATCTTGTATACTTCCTGATAAAAATATTAATTTTAGTGGCAAAATTTTTTCTTTCTCATGAAAAAAACCAATGTCCATAGGCGAATCTTTTCTAATCACTAGAAGTCTGTGGAAAATCCTAGCGAAATGCAAAATTTTTAAAACCACTAAAATTTTTCCATTGGTGATTAAAATTTATTTTCAAAGTAATAAAATATTTCTATTGGCGAATTAAACCTGTTTTCAAACTAGAAAAAAAAATTGTTGGCGATTAAATTTTTTTTCCAAACTAAAAAATAAAATTCATTAGAAAATTAAACCTATTTTCAAATGATTAAGAAAAAACATTGGAGAATTAAACATAATATCAAACTAATAAAAAAGATGCACGGAAATAAAGATTATTTGCCTCATTTTTTTCATCAACCATCCTAAAATCACCTACAACTATAATAGTTTTTTTCAAAAAAGCATCTTAACATGCTTCATAATAGAAAAAGTAACCTTGCCCAACTAAAACCAGTTCACAACTATCTATATCTACCTTACATATTTCAACAAGCCAAAAATTTAGTACTAGTCTTGCGTTAATTTTACAAAAACCCTACAAGAACTACAAATTCAACTAGTGCTACCCATTCCATAACCAACTTTCCTTGTTGCTTTTCCTTTTATCTTTTGCTTCCTCTCATTCTATCATTTTTCTTTCATACACTTTTCCTTTTCTTTTTCCTATGCTTCCATGCACTCTATCTCCGCTTTCACCTGCGCTATAATTGCTTCCACCTTCATCAGCTCTATAAAGAGCTTCAATGCTTACCAGCCTAACCTTGCTTCTTCCCTACATTGATTTTTAATCTCATCCTCCAACCAATTCATGAAAGGGATGCATCCTTCTGCCCCTTCCAGTTCCACATTTTCAAAGCCTTCCCGGATGTTGAAACCTTCACCTAGAACTGCCCAATCAAGTATTGATTCTAATCCTTCCAAGAAATCTCTATGCAGAATCATCTCCATCACTTCTCTCACTATGCTTGTCGATTCCCCCAAGTCCAAACCCCATGCTATAATCAAGGAGTATACATCCATGTTAGTCCTATATCTATGCCTCAAATTTCCAAAGCATAAATTTCCCCAAAATCATCAGCACACTTTGTACCAACCTCCCATTAGTGAATAAAAACATACCCATTAATCTTTTGTCAAAAGCTTCACCATAAAACGGGTTAAATTGCCTCCTCGAATGCAGAGTGAAGTTGGACTCCATTTGAAAACTATTGCAGCTACATGGCCACCACCACCACTCTTTCATACTTTCTATATGCCTTCTTCTCCATTCCAAACTCTATTATTAACTTCACTAATCGAGGGCTGAGAGGTAATAATTTTCCAAACTCCACATGTACTGATCTTAATTACCCATGGATCCTCCAGTCATGTCCAATTGCTAAAATCTTCCTGTGATCTTCACTTCATAAATGCATCATCCTTGCCACCTTTCCTATCTTAATTCACCAAAGTCATGGTTTTGGTGCTTTTCCTAACCTTAGTTGTAAGTCTTTCTTAGTCATCTTTGTAGTCGGTGGGTCAGAGGTTTCGAAAACTTTGAAACTTCAGACTTTGGATCTAAGGTTCCAAATTTCAGCAACCATGCTACATTATGGACCACGACCATTTGATGAATTTTAAATGGATGGTTGTAGTTGTATTCCAGAAGTATATCTCTCAAGCACTAGATTTGTGAATTGAAACCTTTGAAATTACACTAGAACCGTTAAATATTTTACTGTTTAAATATTGGTGCTCTTGTTTACTATTTAATATTGCCTAATTCAAACCAAAATATTTTATGACAAAGCCTTAAATATTAATTCTTTAATCCTAAGGGTCGAGTCTCATCAACCTAGCGATGTACCCATTTTAAATTATGCACATGCATAAAGTTTGTTTTAAAAGAGGGACCGTTCAATGAATTTTTGATGGATGGCTATAGATGCATTCCAGAAGTAAATTCTTGAAGCACTAGACTTGAAAACTAAAACCTTTGGAATAACACTAGAACTGTTAGATTTTTAGAAATCAATGGTTGAGATTTTATTAATTATTGGTCTTAGAAATCAACATATAGTTCTGATCATACGTGAGCAAAATTTATTGTGACTTATTAGAACATTGATAATGATTAAGGTAAAACAAGACATTTAATTCTCTCTTTTCAATGTGTCAAAGTACTCTACCTTTCATTTATTCTATTTAAATTCTCAATTTGGCTGTGATACTAGGTGGTAGCGCAGATTAATGCCATATGAATAGCTAGAGTGATTGATTGGATAGCTTTATCTTGAAAACTACATGATGTACTGTAGAATCGTAGATGATGATAACAATAATCCAGTGATTTTGACAATTGACAGCTTGTGTGGCACTGCCAATTTTGACAATTGATAGCTTGTCAGCTTGAGGTACAGTTTACAACTTTGCATGTAGCCAACTTGAGGTACCGATTAAGTTAGAATTTTGGTTTGCGCGAATTGCAATTATTACTAGTCAGTAGTAACTATACACAACCTCACACGTGACACATGTGAGGTGTACAAGGGACTAGGCTGGTAGTGGCACTTTTGGCCCATAAATAAGGATAGTGAGCACAACTAAAATCATTCATTTAATTGTCATAAGGGTTTTCATTTTGTAGGGTTAATAACTTAATAAGGATTCAAGAAGAAGATGATGTGGTATTATTGGGGATGCTCTAAATTCTCCTACCTCCAGTTATGTAGTTACAGAGTAAAAGACCAATTTCCTTCAAGTTCAGAATGGGTGGAATTGGAAAGAAGTGGATTTGGTTTACCTAACTTCTCAGACAGGTTTTGAACTAGGATGAGGAGCTCTGATGGACATAAGTGTTATCCCGATGCATGGAGACTACAAGTAGAAGATGGGAGCAGTTTTACTACCCCTCATCATCTGCATGGTTGTCTAGGAGAGTCCCTTGCATTTATTTTGAGACACCATGGCCTACCAGGCAAGCCCCATGCATTTATTTTAAGTGCTCATCTTTTGCATAGGAGAAAATTTACAACCCCTTATCTTCTGCATGAGTCTAGTTCTGAAAGGGGCTAAGTACATTTTGTATCTTCACAGCTCCCATTTCCCCACTTTGATTGGGCCCCCTTTCCCCATGCATTTATTTTCAGAGACCATGGCTAACCCGACAAGTCTCATGTGTTTATTTTTAGAGCTCATGGTTGACCTGACAAGTTCCATTTATTTTCAAAGATACATGTATCACATTTATGTTTTCAAAATTTCACCATCGGTCTAGTAGAAGCTTGGTGCTTGCGCTTACATTTGTATTTGTACTATGTAATAATGTGACATTGCAATTCATTTTATTAAGTCCTTTGCAAGTTAAGTGCTATTAATGGTTGTGCAATTTGCTATTAATGTGACATTATAATTCATTTTATTAAGTCCTTTGCAACATTTAAGTTTCTAACCCCGTGGCGTTGATGTCAATCCCAGCACATTAAAGTTTAAAGAAAATTTAAAACAAATGTTCTATATCTGGTTTTGTTGATTTTGGTTAGTTTGGTTTTCAGCTACTACTGGTAGCTCTATTCTTGTAAATTTTTTTCTTTGTTCAATACAAAAAAAAAATTTAAAGAAAATTTAAAACACATGTTTTATGTTTATTATTTATATCATAAATTACTCAACCGTTCGATGAATATTTGATGTATGGTTGTAGTTGCATTCTGAAATGAAATGCATAGAGCGCTACGCTTGTGAACTTAAACCTCTGGAATCACCCTATAATAGTTAGATTAACAAAGATAAATGGTTTAGAATTTTTTGTCAATGTAGGAGTAAATCATTAATGGCTTGTTTTAAATGTTGTCAGCCATGTACATTGTACTACTTAATTGTGTATTGTGCAGTCCGAAAGTAATGCGTAGACATTTTGATGTCATTCAATTTTCTCATTGCAGTGCACCACCTTGTTCTGGGTTCCATAGTTCCACTTCCAACAAAGCCATTCCAGTAACCCAGTTTCAACTTCAAGAATCAAAATTCAAAATATGGGTAAGTTAAAGAATTCCTATAGCTACGTTTCATCACTTGATGTTTCTTAAAATCTTATTTTGTCAAACTTTAAAGTTTAGGTTTAGGGTTAAGAGGCTTAAGAATTAAGAAAAATTAAGGACTAATAGGGAATTCAAAAATTTCATATTGTTGATTGTATCAACATGTCTACCACCAGTACCACTAGAGCAATGTCAGATAAGAAAATACATTATGCAAAATTACTTAAAACCCCAGGTTTCACTGATGAATACCATGATATTTATGATCATAAAACCTATGGTAGGTGTACCTCAGAACTTAGATTTTCATCTAAGAATAAGGTTTCAAATCAAATGCAATTGCAAGTTAATAGTATCAGTGCACCGTGGGTAACTGGATTAGGGAAAACGATGTTACATGAGGTTTTCCCTTGCCCAGAATTTATCATGGTAAATTATGATGATAACAAAAAAGCAATTGTTAATAAAGATAGCAAAGAATAATTGTTATCCATTAATGTAGAAGAATTTGGAAAAGTGTTGGCCTTGGGGTTTACAACTGAAGAATTTGGAAATGTCCACATTGACCTAGGAAAGCTTGCTAGTGATTATGAAGCAATGGATGAAAAGGAGAAAAAATATTTCTTAAATAGAATAGTTCAGGACATAAAAAAATTGAAAGGTGATCATAAGCCTCCTTATGATTTGGATATTTTTAAACCATGGGTTTAGGATACTATTTCCATGCTAGCATTTTGCCGCAGACTAGATAGCAATTTGGAAGTGGGTGTACGCCTCCTTGAAATGGTGTATAATATCTATTATGGTGTTCCACATGCCAAATATAATTTTATTGAGCACATTGTAGAATCCATGCATAAACAATTTTTAATGATTAAAGGAGGTTCCACCAAGACATTTAGGTTCACAACCTACTTGTGCTATCTTTTTCTATTCAAATTAGAGGAATGTTTCAAACCAACAAGCTTCAGATTCAGCCCTATGGTAATAGTAATCCTGAGGAAAAGAAAATGGCTCCAGTATATGAATGGACCACTATTATAAGGTTGCATGATTCTCGAAGGAACTACAGTCATTTTGTAGACTACTTTTTGGCTCCATTGCATCAAGCAATTATAAATACTCTAATGCCTAGATTGCCTATGTCATGTAGAAACTCCATTCAACTAGGAAGAGAAATACAATTGGTTGATTAGTACTTAATGGAAGAATATACTGTGCTAAGATTTCATGGATTAGAAGTACAGCTATACAAACTTCTAATACATGTGATAGAAAGGATTATTTCTTTGGAATATGTAAAGAAAATGCAGAGTACTAATGAAAGACACTTTAGCGGCCAGGGGAAGAAGACCTTATTTCATTCTTTCCCTTTTTCATGTGGAGGGATGACATTCGAGAGAAAATAATTTAGTGTGGCACATGATCTTTTGAATTTTTTTGATTTTGATGCTATCTATCATTGGCAGTATGATCCCTGTGACACCATTACATCAATGATTGTGCTCAATAAGAATGTTGGAAATAGAATTCAACATCAAAGTAAACCCTTGCTTGGAAACTTGAGAAACAAGGATTCTTGGAATGAGGTCAAAGTAGCAATGGATAAAAGTGTTGCTAAGAATGGAATTTATTTTGAAAATTTGTTAGCAGAAATTATGGCATTGCATCGAAAGACAATTAGAAGGTACAACAATTTTTATGAAAAATTTCATAAACCATCTAATAGAGTAAAAATGCCAAATTCTCTAGAGAAGGAAGTTATAGAAAAAAATGGTCATGATAAAAAATTACTACCTTTTGGTCTATGAGGAAGGAGCTAGGTGATCCAAGAGCTCTTGCAATTAGTATGGAGATAACAAAGAAGATCTTGAGTTTAGAAAATTATGGAATATAGAGCATCTAAATGAACAAGATGATGAAGAAAGTGATGATGATAGGGAAGAAGAAAGTCATGTCAATTTCAAACTTGGTTTAAGTGAGGCCACAAAAGAAGCATTTACTACAGGAGCAACCATAGCTAAAAAAATGGGTTATGAAGGTGGTGGTTTGGGGTTCCAACCTGGACAAGGAATTCCTACAATAATATATGTACAACATAGAAAATTAGTTGATAAATCTGGCCTTGGAGCTGATAAAGTAGACCAAGGGCAAACAAGTAGAGCCAAAATAATTCAATTTGTTAGAACTTCAAATCCTCGTCCTCATGGCCAGACACAATCACAACTCGAACATACCCATGGTGGAGGGCTTAGTACAACTAGCACTGCCTCTAGTGGCGATGGTATGGGTAGTAGTACTAATAGTGGTCAACATGTGCTACAACAAAAAATTACACACAAGAGGACAACAACATGATATACCACAGAAACACCAAGTGATCAAGGCATACATAAGAGGCAAAGGATTTTGATAGGTCCAACTCCAAGTCACACTACCAATGGATCCACCACAAAGGAGTTATTTCCAGGCACTCCCCCAATGCCAGTTAGTCTAGCTGTGACATCATTAGCAACTGCAAGTACTCCTATTCCTTTGCCATTCAAGTATTCCATTGTTCCTACATCCCTGGGTTTTGATTACATGGAAGAGTTTACAAAGAAATCAGAATTGAATAAAAAAGAAAAGAAGCAACTAATGGAGAGTGCATCTGCTCTAGCTTCAGAGCTCTCAACAACCATGGTATTACCCACATTTGACATAAGTAAAGAAATCATGAATTACACAATTCTTTTTCCCACAGTTCAAAACAAACCAACAAATCAAATGGCTCCATCTAAATTCGAGGTGAACAATTTTCAATTGGATTTTTCTAGACTCAAAAATACTGACAAAATTAATGTATCAAAGAAGAACAATGAACTGGTGTACACGTCATTACTAAAGCAAGATAGAGAGAAAAAAAGGTTGCAAACTAAAATTGAAAAGTTATAGGTAGGCCTAGAAAATTAGAAAGCAAAGAGGAAAGCAGTAGATAACAAGAGCAATGAATTAGAAAAAAGAATTAAAAAATATGCCTCTACATTAACAAGCAAAGAGGATAAGTAGAATGAGACTGTAGTGAATGAACTGAAGCAAAGGATAGATGAGAGGAACAAGAAATATGATGAGGAAAAATCCACTTCAGAAAAATTAAGACTAAGCATTGCAAATGGAAATGCATAGTGGGAACAAAAATTGGAGAGAAAAAGAAATGAAAGATTGGAGGCAGAGCTGATGGAAGCAAAAAATGAAATTAAGTCTTGTCAAAATAAGTTATCTACATTTTGTAGAGAAACAATGAGGCATATGAAACAAAAGATCTGGGATGAAATAATACAGGGGATTGATCATTTGTGTGACATATTTCAATTGATTGATGCTATCAGACAACATCATAATAAGTTAAACAAATATTTAATGGAGAACAAAAATGTGCTGGCATTAGAGAAATCATCAAATCAAATTCAACAAATAGTCTAGACAAAGAAAGTGACAATGTTTTGAAATCAAAAGGGATTACTAATCGGCTTGCTACATCAATGACATTGTCATCTGTCATTGAAAAGTGTTTGAGAATGCGTGAAACAAAGAAATATTTGCATTTGGCTACAGACAAGATGAAGAAGGTGGATGAAAAGGTAAGGAACTTCATAGATCTTGGTTTACCAGAGGCTTTTGACAAAAATGAGTGATTCATTGGAAAGAATGATTTCAAAAAGATGGCAGATGCAAGGAAGATTGATTTGGACCAGTTTCCTTAGAACCCAGATGTGGTGACCTATTTGGATTCCATCAAACCATTGCTAACCTTGAATGCAAAATTGACCAAAGAATCCAAGATAGGTTCGAATTTGAATCATGAATTGTTAACAAATCTTCAAGTCAAATAGCATCAGTTAGAATAAATGACAATTCCAACACCTAAAGAGTGGAAATTGCTAGAAAAGGTGATGCAGTGATTTAATTTTTGATAATATGAGTTTCCAAGTTCCAACTCAGCTCTGTGCAGAGTTTTCTTTGAGCAAGATTTTGCATTACCAATGCCTCTATGTATTCCTTCATGTGATAATCAATTTAAAATTTCAAATTCAAACTTCAGTAATGTGTTGATGTTCAATTATCTATATTATTTATTATATCATTTGAAGAAAAAGTCTGGTAGTGGTTTCAACTTCTAGATACACTTTAAATGATTGTTGATGTTCATTGTTGTATATGCTACTAATACTATTGTTAATATGTTATTAATATAATAAGCATTGATTTGAGTGATGAATCGTTGAGTACATGCTCAAGTTTTACTTTTAACACAATTAAAAGATGAACTATAAATTGATTTTAATTCCACGCATCCATAATCTTAGTGAAATTGCATTACAATTCGCACATCAATACTCAATCTCCATGACTACTTAGCATATCCACTAAACATTTATATGAATTCATGTCATGGATTATCTATTATTGGAATTGGAATGATGGATTTTTGGTTAGTTTCATTGTTGTGGTTACTATCACTCAAAGTTGTGGTTTTTTTGTTTTTCCTAACCTTAGTCGCTAGTCCTTAGAGTTTTATAACCTTGTCGCGGAGCTCTAAATTTTCATAACTTTCTGATTCCCCACCATGGTTGATGGTTCACATTGTTGAGTTGCAAGTATTTCTTGGTCATCTTTCCGGTCGATGGGTCGGAGGTTTGGAAAACTTTGAAACTTCAGACTTTGGTTTGAAGGTTCCAAGTTTCAGTGACCACACGACATTATGGACTTATCTTGCCTTAACCTTTCAAAGGAATCGTCATCTGACACCTCATTGAATACTATGTATGGACTAATGTAAAATATAAAATACAATATAAAATATAAAATATCACAATTTCATGGAATACAACATAAAATATCATCAACTATAGTTTGACTTTGGAATATGATTCATGAAGTGCAATGATTCACAATTTCAGTGAATACAATATAAAATATCATCAACTGTAGTATGGAACAATGGAATTTGATCCTGGGATCCATGAAGTGTAATATAAATACCTAAAAGTTGCTAATTCTCTTGAATCTCTTCCATTTCACAAATGAAATTGGGGTCCTCAAACAAGCGTTCATCATCAGATAAAGTAAAAGAGTCATCTTGAATTTGATTCCAAGTCTGCTCTTCATTTTCTTTGGCCTGTGTCTCAAATTCAATATTCATTGTGTCATTTTTGTCAATGTCATATGTTTGAGTCCCATTGCCACTACCAATTCCACCAGTACCAGCCTTTGGAATTGGAGTGTTGCACAACCCAGTCCCTCTTGTTTCACATGTGGACCTCCAAATTGTGAGTGCCCTTTCAAAAGGAAATTTTCTGACATTATACGCAGTTCCTTTCATCCTCAAGAAATTTTCCAAATTCTTGTCTAGTTTGTTTCTTAACTTTGATTTCAAAAACCCCAATGTACTGAAAACTCTCTCATCCTCCACCGACCCCAATATCATTGTTTGACATAAATAAGCAAGTTTAAAATATTCTGATATCGATCCACGCAATACTTCACTCTGACCTAAGGTTGTCCAAACCTTTTTTATTGATCTTGGCTCAAAGACCTTGTCCTTACTCATGGATTTATACTGGTCCTTCATAGCTATTGCAAAAATCCTACATTGTTTTCTAAGCTTAGCTTCATCTAAACTTTCTTCTATCTTCTACTCATTGTATGTTACAATTTTCAAAAATTGTTCAATCAAGATTTTTTCCTTAGCATGAAAATATTTTGGGTTATCTCAATTTTCCCAAAATTGAGGATACACAATACTCATGGCTTCAAGTATTTCATGTCAAGGTAATGTTTCATGAATCTCTGAGGAAAGAGATTTTGCAATTTCCTTCAAATTATCACCAACAGATTTAACAATGCCTTTAAAATATTCCTCGTTAACAGCTACTTCTCTGCTAGAGTGCCTGACTGTTTTACATTGGTACATTTGTACCTCATATCCACATACACAGATACATAAGTGTCTTCTTGCATTAAACTGTAAATAATTATCACCTAGGATCATTCAAATCAATAATTTTTCACCACATGAAATAATTTGTGCCATCTTGTGTTAGATCTAGATATAGATGATCGAGGGCCAAGCATGCATGTTTATGTAGATTGGAATATTCATTAATATACACAGTCATATCTTGGGCTTTCTTCACAAGCTTGTTCATCATGTAACATGGGAAGAAGAGTAGTTAAATTCAAGAGTGTCTCTATATCACTTAACCTATGTAAGAGGTCAAGAGCTTTGTCTACTGCGCTACAATTTTCATACATCACTCCAATCAAGGATTGATATTCTGAAAGAACTCATTATGTTTGTCCATGCAGGGAGGTCTATCTAGTATCGACATCCTTGGGAAGCTTGTTTCCTAGTGTTATTCCCTCAGCAAAATTTTGAAATTCTGTGAAACGTTTAAGACTTTGGCAGAAGTATGCATGGATCTCATGGACTAGATTTTTTAATTTTAATACTGTAGGAAACTTGCTTACAATTTTGAATTCTAAATTCATTATGTGGGCCATGATGTAGTGAATTCCAAGCATGTATGGTGCACAAGTATTTTTTAACTTTGTGCAAACGTCAGTCCTTTGACCTTTCATCATTGTAGCTCCATCAGCTCCTACACACACTAACTTTTTTCACAATTGTCAACTCATCCATACCTACAATTTCATTCAAAGATTTCTTGACTAGTTCAAATATATTTTGTGATGTTGAATTGTCCTTCATTTAATGAACATGGAGAAGATGAGCTTGGTGAACATGTTGTAAAGTATACAAATGCATACAGACCCAAGAAGTATTGTCTACCGCAGTAACTTCATCTAAAGATAATGCAATGAAATTTGACTCTTTTACTTTATCCTTTAAATCTTCCTTTTCCATTGCAACAAGACAATTTTCCCATTCCCATCCAGTGTTTACTGACCAATGTGAGTAGGGATAGTGAGGAACATTCAAATAAGATAATAAACCAGAATATTCTAGGTAGTTTATCATACAACGCCCTCTAGACAAAACATGAAAAACAACACTCATCTGAACAGTTTTTGACAGATTTGTTGTTTCCATTGCTTTTCCAAATTGACCCTCAAGTGTACCTTTACATGCAGCAATGTTCAAAATTCTTTTTTCATTCTCTTCATAATCCATGACATACCTAACATGAAGACATTCTTTCTTTGATTTCCATTGTACGACTAATTCTTCTTTTATGTCTATGATTTGTTTTTCATAAAATTTACTGATATGCTTTTCTGTAGTGTCAATCTTTAGTTGCAACCTCTTGGATCTTCCACATTTCCAACTACAAATCTTACATTTGGCCAATGTTTCCTTTTTAATATCGTTTGCATTGCCAATCCCCATTGGTACCATGAATGGGTACTTTGACAACCAACCAAGTTGAAAACTCCTTGTCATTTCCCACTCGCGCCCCCTTTTTGGTTTATTTTTCCTTTTCTTGCTACCAACATCATCATCCTCATCCAAGTCAATTATCTCATTCTGGCTAACTAGGCCTAGGGTATCCCTAGGAACATCTTCTACAGTATTTCCATCCTGATTTGATACATTTTGATTTAAATCAATGACAATCTCAACTTGACCTTCTGGTGACGATGAGGTATTGTGAATGCTACCAATATTTGGTGGAAGAGTTGATGATGTAGCTCCATCTTGACTTGATGGATCAAAAGATTTGGCAATTCCAAAGTAAGATTGTATGGTATGTCTAAGTTTTTGGCATTTTGATGGCCTCCCAGTCTCTTCACCACCCTGAGGAGCGACAGGAGCCTGAGGAGTGGCAGGAGCCTAAGGAGCGACAGGAGCCTTACCACCCTAAGGAGCAGAAGGAGTCTAAGAAGTAGCATGAGTCCCTTCACCACCCTGAGAAGTGGCAGGAGACTTACCCTTGCTACTTGAGTCACTTGACATATTGATCTATGATTCACTCGACATATTCATCTCTCACTTCGAATAAAAACTGGAAAAAAATGTCTTCTTGTTTAAGGATAGAAAATAATAATATAGATCCCATTCCCTACTCAATATCATCTTTAAGACTAAAGCAAGAATGGAAAATAGATAAAGAAAACTTATTATTATAACTAATAACACTATGAAGAAATAATCACTCACCTTTAAGTCTACGTTTTCGGCTTTCGTTGACTTTCGAATCGAGAAGTAGAACCTCAAAACTAAACAAAATGTGTAAGAATAAATGACACTTTCGATTGTATTTATATAAATCCATGATTCCATATTTGGTGAATTCCGCAGGATTTTTAAATGGTATATTAAAAATTTGGTGAATCTCACGTGCTTAGACAATGATACGTTGTAATTTTCAAGGAAAAATGTGTCCTCAAATGTAATTATTTTTTAATGTTACTGGAGAAATAGGTCCTCATAAGAAACTATTTATAAATTTTAATTGGTGGAATGGGTCTTCACAAGAAACTATTTGTAAATTTTAATTGGTGAAATGGGTCCTGATAAAATAATATTTTAATAGTATTAGCGAATATGTAGCTATTTAATTAAATGCTTTCGGGATTCCAGGTGAAAATATTAGTCAGTCCAATTGAATTGTGTAGTTTTACAATGGTGAATTTGTTGCTTAAATATGCCTCATAAAAAAACTCATTGGTGAATGGACATGCATTGGACCTATAGTTCGTAAAATCTGGGCGATTTGGACACCCTGTTGGGTGCGAGAAATTCACCAAATTGGACTTGGCCAATTCCTAGAATTCACCAATTGGTGAAGATTCACCTCTAAATTTTTCCATGGTCTATTGTAGGAGTTTTAATTCATTTCTGGACTCTATGTGGATAAGGCACTAGTCAGTCTACATTCACAAGCCTAAGTTTGAGGTGGATCCAATTTCAATTCAAAGGGAACCTTTTAATTTCATGTATTTGCTTCTATGTTTATTTCCATACTACCATAAGATATTAAAGACAAGGGAGAGTTGTGAAGGTGATTTAGCCCATTGAAGGCTTCCCACCATTGTACTATGATGATCTACTTGAATGTATAGGGATACTTACCTTGGTTCTATAGAGCCTAAAGTGTAGAGGAGAGGCTTGCCAATTAGTCATCTCCTATTCGTTGGCCACTGGCCTAGGGTCTCTGAGTATAAGGAGTAGCTAACCTTTAAGAGATGCTAGACCATCAGCTAGAAACACCAACATATTGGTGACTCCACTAGGGAGAAGTTGAGAAGATTTGGTAGGAGAGCACCTAGCCTTAATAAAGTATCCAAAGTTTCAAATTTTATGTCAAAGTGCATCAGTAAGAAGAAATACTATTCCCATTAAGTTGGGTGGTGACTCTATACTCTGAAGACTAGTTGAAAAGAAGAGGTTGCAATCATGTACAAAAGAAGATTAATCCACAATTGTGACCCTTCAAAAAGAATGGAGGGAGGAGACATAAGAAGCAAAGCAGCTTGCAAAAACAAGAATCAAAATCAGAAGAACAAGAATCCAAGTAAGTCTAATCCTACCTTTGATAAAAAAACTAGTTATATTTTGCATAGTCAAGATAGTTCTATTTTTTCTCAAGAAGAATATGCTCTGTTAAATGAAGAAGAGGTATTAACTACCCCACTGATAAGACGTACAAAATCTCAAAGAAGAGAAAGGAAAACAAGAAATACAGACTAGGATGGGGTTGACCCTTCTCAAGAAATTTTAGATCAGAATCCACCCCTTGGAAATTTTGTAATACAAAAATTGCAAGGTGAGCCTACTGCTATGAAAAGTCACTCCTTTTATTTTGAAAACCTTGTTAACTCCCACAATACTACCGAAGTCCTTACTCAAACCCATACCTCAAATGATATATTCCAAACCGAGGAAGAAATCCTAAATGATACCAGGGACATGTTTGAAATAGAGAGATTGAAACAAGAAAAGGCTAGAGAACAAGTGATAAAGAAAAGAGATGAAGTAAGGAAAGAGATTTAAGATTTGAGAGCTACACAAAAATTTTCTAGTGCTTTTATACCTACACCTCCTAAAACTCAAGTTGGGACTAGCAGTCAAATAAGTATGCCTCTATTTACTTCTCATGTTAGCACATGGAGTAATCTGCGACCCAACCGTACTTTATAAAATGTGACTAGTGTTGCTTATATAAGAAGTAGTTCATCTAGAGGTGCAAGCCCTTCTAATTCCCAAATTAATCTAGGAATGAGTTTAATGCACATAAGTTCTTGTGTTTCAGTGGGCCCTCAGATAAACCCCACATAGGGTCATTATTTTCAGCCAAATACAAATATTGGAAGTGTGTCCTAGCCACTATGTGTGGGACAAAATATAGGGGTTGGAAATTTTATACCAGGCACTCAAGGACAGTTTCAGGGTGGTCCTCAAGTGTAGGGGAGTCTTCCACCTTATGTGGGAAACGAATATGCTCCCACACCATAGCAACCATATATACAACAAAATATTCCTAATGGCTAAGGAGGTTATCAGCACTTTGGGGGAGGTAATGTTTCAGGAAGAAGACCCCTGCAGATGGATACATATAGACAACTTGATTTTGGGGGAATCCCTGGATTCCTGAATCAAGTTCCTACTAAAGTAAGGCAGTTCCTTTCTAAGTTCTTTGGAAGTGATGCCATGACAGGTGAGGAATACTTAGGTTTTTTTAGGAACTTATTAGGAGATTTTGATATAGAGCATGCAGATGTGATTATGAAGCTATTCATGCAATCTTTAACTGTTGATGCAAGAGATTGGTATAGAAGTCTTCTGGAGGCTAGTGTTGGATCTTGGGAAGAATTCCATAGGGTTTTTAGAGATTGGTATGGTGACAAAACAAACCCAAGATTCATGTTGAATGAATTCAACAACACTGCTAAGGGTCAAAATGAAATGGTGTCAGAATTTAATATTAGATTGTAGAAGACTATGTCTAGGCTCCTAGCACATTTAAGACTAAATGAAGATGTTTGTTTGGTCACATATCTCAATGCATTTTATTCTAAAATGGGTTACCATCTCAAGGATAAGAATCCCCAAACCTTGAGAGATGCATACAAGATTGCAATCCACATTGAGAGCAATAGAAGATCTTCAAGTAAAATAGGAAGGAGGGAAGATGTAAAACTTCTCAGGAACCCCAAGGGGCATTTAAATGAAAAGATTCATGATGGGGAAAAAATGGATAAAATGATGACTACCATTGAGGAGTTGACCTACAAGGTAACAAGAAATGACAGAGGTTTGTCTCACAATAAACCAACTTATCAAGGCCAAGAAAGAAGGCCTAGGCTTTCAGATCATCCATATAATACCAATTGGCATAATGGTAGGCCTATTCAAAATAATCAGAGAAATATACCAAACAAAGAGACTCTTGATCCTTTGAAAAGAAGTAATGTAAACTTTGTGTATGATACTCCTTGGTGTGACCCTTTCAATTGTCACATTCTTCTTTGCAGTGTACGGTTGCTCAGTCCTTGGAGGATAACTTTGAATCATATGATGATTGTGATGATTCAAAAAAGGAGGATCATGGTGTCAACATGTTGTTTGGAATGGATATGAATGATGATGAGGTAGGATGCTCAGATGATGACACTGCTAGGGTGAATAATTTATAATCAGGAGAAAATGTGAGGCTAAGGAGGCCTTCAGATGAAGAGATCAAGTTACTAACTAATAATTCTATTGCAAAGGCTAGAAGTTCTTACAATCTAAGGAACATGACAATCAACAAAGACCAAGGTAATCTAGGTAGCCTCTTCATAAAAGAAGGAGATGGTGATACAAAGGGGAAGAATTCTACAAAGAACGGGAACATCAAAGGAAAGGAGGTTATGGATCCTAAAAATCAAGTAGAGGCTTCTTTTGGTAAAGACATATTTGAGAAAGAAAATAATGATCAAGGGAGCAAAGGAACTACTGTGGTTTAGAAGAATAAGTCTAAATCCAAGCAAAAAAAGAGAAAGAAAAGGATGTATCGAGCTTTGATATTCCAATCTACAATGGTGTTGACATGAATCATATCTTATCACAAATCAAAGTAACAGTTCCTTTTTTTTGAAATGATGAGAATAGAGGAACACAAGGAAAAGGCATTAGCCCTTATTACTGGTACACTTGCTGCTAGTGATAAGTGATGAATATTCTTGGTGAAAGGGAAAAGGAAGGGGTGAAGGATGTTGAACCTGAAAGAATTCATATTGATTTTCCTGAAGTATTCATAGGCACCACTTTAAATGCTAATCCCGGCCATATTGACCCATTTTATGTAACCTTGGAAGTGAATGACAAATTGATCATAAATTGCATGATAGATTATGGTGCCTCTACCAAAATCATGCCTTTGGAAATCATGAAGGAACTTGGGTTGCATTCCAGTCATACATATGGTAAATGTTTTGCTATGGATTCAAGGGAGGTCCCTGTGGTTGGAGTTGTGAATGAGGTTCCTTTCAAGTTGGTTGCTTTTCTTGAGAAGAATTATGCTATGAGTGTAATTGTTGTTGATATTCTTGCTCAGTATGGAATGATCTTATCAAGGGAGTGGGCAGCAGCAATTGCAGGAAGTATGAAGTTGGACCTTTCTTATTCCACCATACTTGTGAATGGTAGGGATTTCATGCTAGTTAGGGAGAAGAGGACTCAACATATAATTGAGGATGTGTGTTCACATGAGGGTGTACATTTTGTTGACATAGATATGGACAAATTTAAGGTTGTTGATGCAGAACCAGTGAAAGTCAAAGATGCACAAATAGTTGAAGAGATAAAGCAAGAGGTTCAATCAGATGGTCTTTTGGCCGTGAATTTTGATGGAGCCTACTCAAAAGAAGGATCTAGAGTAGGGGTGATTCTCATGTCACCAAGAGGTAATTCATACAAATACTCATTTTCACTCAAATTTGAATGTACAAATAATGTTGTTGAGTATGAGGCTTTAATCCTTGGACTTAAAGTTGTTGTCAAGCATGGAATTAAATGCTCAGGGTCTTAGGTGATTCTGAATTAGTTGTTTCCCAAATAAGAGAAAAATATGAGTCTAAAAACAAAAGGTTAAAGCAATATAGGAATGTTGTTTGAGATTACATTGAAATGTTTGATGCATTTTTCATTGAATGGGTAGAAAGGGAAAAAATGTGATAGCAGATTTCCTTGCTAATATTTCCTTCAGACTAGATGATATTACCTACTTTGGTATATCAAAGGTTGAAACTAAAATGAGGCCTTCTATTCTAGATAATATTCAAAGCTGGTAGATATTCAATGATAATAAGGACTTGTTGAAGTTCTTGCATTGTGTGGATGAGTATCACAGTCAAGAAATTGATTTCCATAATTTTGTGGGAAAAGTGGATGGAAAGGATACCATTCTTGGTAAGGAGGTTATTCAGCTTAAGACCAACAAAATCCCAAAAATATTGGTAGCCCTAGAAAGATTTTTTGTTAACTCAGAAAAATGCAATATGAAGCAAAATTCTACACAAGATAAAAACCTTGAGGAAATCAATTTGGGGACAGAGAATGCACCCAAGAAGGGGTATGTTGGTAAGAGGCTCAACTCTAGGGTTAGAGTTATGTTGATCACTCTTCTAAGGAAATATAAACATGCATTTGCATGGTCATATGATGACTTAAAGGCTTATAGACAAGATTTATTCCAACATGAGATTCCTCTAAAGCCTGATGCAAAACCTTTTAGGCAGAAGAAAAGGCCAATAAATCCTACATTGGAACATAAGAAGCAATAAGAGCTCATGAAGCTCAAAGATGGTGGAATAATAAAGCCTATCAAACATTCCACTTGGGTATCAAATTTGGTACCAGTAAGAAAAAAGAATGGAGATATAATATTATGCACGTTGACTTTAGAAATTTGAATATATCTTCATTGAAGGATAACTATCCCTTGCCTAACATGGAGGCAACGTTATATAAGGTTACTAGTTGTGAGCTTTTATCTATGATGGATGGGTTTTCTGGCTACAATCAGGTAAAGGTAAAAGATTATGAGCAATATAAGACTGTTTTTACTACACCATGGGGAACATACATCTATGTTAGAATTCCTTTTGGCCTAACAAATGTTGAAGCTACATTTTAGAGGGCCATGGATTTTTCCTTTTTATATTTCATAGATATTTTCATGGCTATATATCAGGATGACCTCACAACATATTCCAAGAAGGAGGAGGAGCATTGCATGCACCTAGAAAAGATATTCATAAGAACTTTGGAATATGGTATTTCATTGAACCCTAAGAAATGTGCATTTGGGGTTACAGAAGGAAAACTGTTGGGGTATATAGTTTCAAAGGACGAGATAAGAATTGATAGAATACCAATTCCTAAGTCAGCGAAGGGGTTCCATTTGTTCTTCAACCAAATTAATTTTTTCAGAAGATTTGTTACAAACTTTGTTGAAACTACAAGATCCATCTCTAAAATGTTGAGAAAGAAAGAAACAATTGAGTGGGGTGATGATCCTATTAAAGCATTCAATAACATCAAGAAGGCTATCAAAGAGGCACCGGTGTTCAAATCACCTAATTTTACTAAACCTTACTAGTTGTTTTCTTTTGCATCATTCCACACTATTGTTGTTGTCCTATTACAGAAAAATTATGAAGGGTATGAACAACCCATTGATTTCTTTAGCAAATCACTTCAGGTAGTAGAATTGAAGTATGATATCATAGAAAAATAGGCCTATGCCTTGGTGAAGGAAGTGAATAATTTTAGACCCTATTTGGTGGGTGCTAAGATAGTGGTGTATGTACCTAGTTCTGCGATCAAAGGTATTTCTACTCAACAGAAAGTCACAGGAAGAAGGTGTAGATGGATGAATAAAATTCAAGAATTCAATATTGATATTTAGATCACTACACTGGTTAGAGGATAGGGTTTAGCCAAGTTGATGGCTTAATCAAACCCGGATTTCAATCAAATAAATCAACTTAGTGAAGATGTTCGCATAAAGGAGTGCACAGTCCAAGAGTGCATTTGGTATAAATATGTTTTACATTATCTGAGATATATGTATTGCCCTGATCATATGACTGATAATCAAAAAAGGACCCTAAAACTACAAGCAATCAAATATGTTATGATTGAGGGTTTCTTATACTGGAGGGATAAGACTGGTGTTATGTTGAGGTATGTTGATGAAAAACAAGCGGAGAAGATTTTTGAAGAGATGCATGGTGGAGTTTGTGAGGTCATTACATAGCAAAAACAATTTCCCATAAGATCCTAAGATCTAGGTATTGGTGGTCGTCTCTCTTTTCTGATGCACATAAAATGGTGAGGAATTGTGATGCTTGCCAAAGGTTTTCTAGTAAGTTAAGGTTTTCTGGTGCTTTGCCCCTTAGAACACAAAATGTTGAGGCTCCTTTTTAGCAATGGGGCATAGATTTTATTGGTGAATTCAATGAAAAATCTAGTGGTGGTCATAGTTGGATACTAGTTTCCACAAACTACTTCACCAAGTGGGTGGAGGCAATTACTACAAGGAGGGAAACTAGTAAGGTTGTCATCAATTTCATTATGGATAATTTACTAATAAAATTTGGTACCCCTGCAAAGTTAATTATAGACAATTCTATGTGTTTTAGATATGAAGAATTCACTAATTTTTGTAGAGGTTATGGAATTTCCACGTCATACTCTTCCCCTTATCACCCACAAGGAAATGGACAAGCTTAGTCCAGTAACAAAAGCCTCATGAATATCATGAAGAGAGTCATGGAGAAAAACAAAAGGCCTAGGATTCAAAGTTAAAGTTAGCTCTATGGGCTAATAGAACTACCATAAAGAAGACCATAGAAAGATCTCCTTATGAACTAGTGTATGGATTGGATGCAAGAATACCAATGAATAGCTTATTTCCAATCTTTAAATTCATCCAAGAATATGAAGAAGATATTGATGATAGCATGAGTAATAGGATCAATTAGCTAACAAAATTGGATGAATCAAGAAGAGAACCACAAGACATTAATGTGAAGAGGCAGTTGCAGGTCAAATACCTTTTTGACAAGAAATCTAAGGAGAGAAAGTTTGTTGTAGGAGATCTTGTATTAATCTAGAATGCAAGAAGATGGGACAAGGGAAAACATGGTAAATTTGAGGCCCTTTGGATTGGCCCTTATGTTGTTTGGGGTAATCATGGTGAAGATTCCTACTACTTGCAAAATTTGAATGGTGAAAGTTGGAATTACCAGTGCATGGAAAATTCCTCAAACCGTACTTTTCATAAGTAGGACATATCCATGCACATTTGTATCATATTTTTGTCTTGTCGCTGTTGTTTTGAGTTTTGGTCATCTGATCTCCCAGAAATAACTAAATTCTCACTCTGCTTTTTCAAGCAGACATCCCCAATTGGGGCCAATGGTGGAGCCTACAAAATCCGTGGCCATTTTTGTCAAAATTTTGAGTCTTTTGGGGGCTAGGGTTCACTTTTCACGTGCATTAGGGTTTAAAACCCCTCAAGCCTTCATCATTTACCAAAACCCTCCTTAAGCCCTAGCTATGTTCTATTTCATTGTTGGCATTTTGCACCCACTTAGGCTTGACCCTTTAAGACATGACTTTATGTCATTGTTTCTCGTTTTCCTAGCATGGCCCCCTTTTAATTTTTTTCCCTTTTCATAAAGTCAAGAAAAATATTTCCTTGATTGACTTAAGTCCTAAGTCTTTAGGTCTTTACCACAAGGGTCTTGGTCCCGTCAACCTAGTTGGGTTCCCTTTTTAAAAACTAACCTTTTTTGCATGTGCAAAATTGCCAATCATTGGATCTGAAGATGTGATCCTAGTCATTCCCTGCCAACCCCGCATGAATAAAATAATGCTTTCTAAAATCTTGCAGGGTTAGTGGGCTAGTGACTCGTGTCTCTAGTGGGACCTATAGAGGCAGCATATGCAGTAGTGGAATGTGATGTCACCATGACAGGTGGCAAAGAATCAATGGTTGTGATCAAGAAGATTAGATGGTGCTTGTTAGTTTCATTGAGTTTTTGGTGGATCCCGATTAGGTCCCATGGGGTTAGCGGAAAGCGGCAGAGATTAATCCATGATGGATAAATGATGAATGTTGATGAAGATGGTGGGACCCAATAGGAAGGTGATGATGGTGGATGATAACGAAGGCTAATAGGTGGCGCTGCACGATTTGCACAATTGGATGACTCACATCATTGTTGTGAGTCATACAATAGTTTATAGTGATGATTGTGCAACCCTGATTTAAAATGTTTAAATCCGATAGTCAGGTTTTAAAGTTGTTGGCAATGAGCATTTAACATTGGATCTTGGTGCGATTAAGACAAATTGATGGCCATAATTCAAAATTTGATTTCCCCAACAGTTAGCTGCTCTTGTTCATGGGTAATGAATATGCAATAATGGCATAACTGCAACCAACTACTAGGATCGATCCAGGAAAATTATAGATCTAATTTTTGCTTCTCCCAAGTAGAATTTATTGGTGAGTGGCATCATTGATGTCCCAATGTGTTGCAAAGAATGAAATCGATGTCTGGATATGTTCTTCCTAACTGTGATTGTGGATTTCCCGGGAGTATCATGCCTACATTCATAAACGACTCTGTTGGAGTGTCCTCGATGTGTCAGGAGAATTCATGTCTAGTTGTTGCATCATTTTGGGGGGAAATTCTTGGTGGACTGTGGTTTGACCTGGGTACTTGGGTCTGAAACTCTAGTTTGGTTAGGGTTTACAATTTCAAATTTGAAATTCGAGTTATGCCTACACTATAAAGGTAAGTTTTGTACATTTTGTTGAGGTTTTGTTCTCTTTGAACTTTTATAAGTCTTTGTCTTAGTCTGTATAGTTTTTTCTACACTTAGGAAGGATATGTTGTAACCTTTGCTCTGTAATAACAATAGATGACCTAAATGTTCATTGCATTCTTCTCTAAAGTATTGTATTAGCTCTAGTATCATCTCCAGTTTTGTACTCGCTATCTTTCAATCAACATAATCAAGGATTGTTTTTGGTTCTCAATCACATTTGTTGATCTTGAATGTTTGATTTGTTAGTTTATGTTCAAGAAGCAAAGTAATTTCTTTCAAGTCATATGTTAAGGTAGTGATGATGCAATAGGTATTTCAAAGAAGTTTGATAGTTCTATTCTTTTGTTGGTTTCTTTTTGTAAGGAAGCAATTTTATAAGAAGCCAGGGTGGGTCTATTGTATGAATGTTACTTCATTTTTGGACTCCGTGTGGATAAGGCACTGGTCAGTCTATGTTCACAAGCCTAAGTCTGAGGTGGATCCAATTTCAATTCAAAAGGAACCTTTTAATTTCATGTATTTTCTTATGTGTTTAATTTCATACTACCATAAGATATTGAAGACAAGGGAGAGTTGTGTAGATAATTTATCCCATTGAAGGCTTCCTACCATTGTAGTATGATGATATGCCTGAATGTATAGCGATACCCACCTTGGTCCTACATAGCCTAAAGTGCAAAGGAGAGGCTTGACAATCAGTCATCTACTATTCATTGGCCACTAACCTAGGGTCTTTGAGTATAAGGAGTAGCCACCCTTTAAGAGATGCTAGACCATCAACTAGAAACACCAACACACATTTAAACTATTATTAATACCAAAAAAAATCATAGAGAATTTTTAAATAGGACTAAAAAATGGGTTGATTGATTGCAAGTGTATAAATTTGGGATATTGAATAAGAAACTCAAGAAACGTAATAGTTTTAACATAATATTATTTCCATATCACATATACCTCTAAATGGGATCATCTCTCATGCAAGAGGGACTTGAAAATGAAAATTAATTACCCATTGTTGGGCATGTGGGTTTAAAAAAAAAATATTCCTGAATATAATAGATATCTTATTTTGGTAGAACATAAGGGCTAACATCCTTAAATTTGTAGTCTAAAGTGATACAAGTCTCAATGAAATAAAGTGGAGAGTTCATGTTATGTCATAATATTTCAACCAATTTCTACCACTAATCAGAAGTTGGAAATTATCTTAATGGAATTCATCTTGGGAATGCCAATGTATAAATTCAAGGTTAAATTATTAATTGAGGTAGATCATTTGAGAAAGGGTGTACACATTATTTTGATGAATAATTTTTGAGTTGATTAGGTCAAGGATTATGAAGCTATATTTTTAGAATATATTTTTAAGTTCCATGGGACTCTTCAATGGATAATTTGAGATAAAAATCAAATTTTAAAGAGCCATTCTTGTAGATATTATTCATGTTCATAGGGATAACATTCAAAATAAACACATCCTTCCATCCAAAAATATATGGAAAAGTATAGTTAATGAATAATATTCTTGATTTGATATATTAGGATGCATGTCATGGAAAAATAAGGTACATGGGTAGAAAGGTTTTAGTTTGTGGATTATTTGTATAACACTAGATACCACTCCCAAATAAAGATGATTTCATTTAAGATATTATATGGCTATGAGCCCCCTCACCTCTAGATTGGGTTCTTCACTAAGGAAGGGTACTAGTATTTGTCGTCACATTGAACTATATCTATTAAATTTACATATTTAAAGGATAATTTGATATAAATTAGATGAAAAGGAAATCATATCAACATGAGATATAGCACAAGTTAGAATTGGATGATATGGTATTTTTCTCTCTCTAGTGATATAAGAATCTTAGATTAAAGGAGCAAGGAAAGAAAAAGAAAAATGTTTAAACCAAGATATTAAGAAGCATACAAGACCCTATGATAAATCACTAGGTCCTTTGCTTCATTTAAGTGGATGATATTTTAGATTCTCTTCAAATTGAGAGCATATATAGGCTCATTATATATAATTACATAACCTTATCTATCCCTATTTTCTCAAGTTTAATTCCCTCCTTAAGGTTTAATTTTTTTTAACTTTTGAATTTTAACACCAAAAGTATGTTAGTTTATCAAAGAAGTTTGCGATGGTCAACTCAAATCTATTAGGGAGTAGACATCATGTATTCATGTCACTCAATCCTCTTCACCTCAACAACTCAACTCAAAGATGGATTTATATATATATGATTTACATAGTTTATAGATGGAGGATGGCATCGTCACCTAATTCTTCTACCTTCAATATGATTGTTAACATAGACCAACTGTCAATACACCAAAAGCATAAGCTGTCAGTGAGGGTGACATCGGAGAGGTTTAAGGGGTACCAATGAGGTTTGAGGGTCCCACATGACAACAGTTTACCCCCCCAGTCGAGAGGTCGGCAGACATAGTCGACTGCAAGACATAAAGAGTGTCAAGAATGGGAGTTGAACCCTCCCCAGCAGAGTTTCCAATTTTGTTAACACAGGATGACTGCCACTACACCAAAATCCTAAGCTATCAGTGAGGGCAACATAGGGGATATTTAAGGTGTACCGATGACGATTGAGGGTCCCACGTGACAACAATGATAATGATATTAGTATCATGGTTTGTTATTTTTACCCTTGGAAAATTGAGGGTTTCTTCCCATGTTCTTCCCCTAATCTATCAGTAAAAAATATATCATCCTAATCCTAGTGGAGATTTATTTTTTCCTCCATGAGATCATTTAAGTATAATTTCATATTTTTTTGTCCTATTCATTGTATGTTTTAAGGGAATTATTAATTCCTATAAAATTTAGAGGCTTTAAACATACACATTATTTTTACATCCTCACAAAGGTATTTCACTAGTTATCATATAAAAGTACATATTATTTTTTTCTATTAGTAAAGGGAGGGGATCTATTTGAGCCCTCTCCTATTAGGAAATGAAAATGACAAGAGACATCATCCTTACATTTTAAAAACCCTACTTGTTAGCTAATGGAAACCAAACATATCTAAAATACAACCAACATATTGTGAGAAGTGAATTACTTAAATAGAAACTAAGACTACTAGCTAGTAAAACCGCTCAAGAAAAGAAGAAGAAAAATTATTACAATTAGTGATGGAGACAAACTCAATCCAATCTCAAAATTAAATTGACAATTCCTTTTTTTCAATTTAAAAATATCAAAATTCAAAATCCCAACCACATGTAGATTCACTATTTTAATTTCCAATTCATTCACAAAACTTAAATTTATTTACAATACCTAATTACTCACTCAAACTATTTTTGACAATGTCATTTGTCAAATAACATCACATTCAATACACATTTCAGATTTCCTTAACACTCAAATCCATTTAAATGTATTTAATTTCTTCTCTTTCATAAACATTTCAGCTTACAATTTTCTAGACAATTGCAACTCAATGCACAAATCCTTTGCATACAACATACTTTTCTTTGACCTATTCATTCATCTCTTATCCTTTTGGCGCCACTCTTCATGTAATCCTACCTTTCGAGAAATCTACCACGCCTCCCTCTTCCTCAATGCAACCCTTATCCACAATTTGTGTTTTTTTATTTTATCCTAAGTAGTCATTAACATGGTACATCTCTCCTTTCCAAAATCCTAAGATCTTCTTTGTAGCCTTCCCTCATCCTCCAAGCTGTGTGATATATCCTTCTCAATTCGCTGTGCAGCCCCTTCCACTACTCTGTAATAAATTAATGCTTTTCCTTTTTTTTTTAATTTCCAACACTCAAATCAAAATGTTGGGTGATCCCACGAAACTGGTTTACAATTCCATTGAGGAAGAAAAATTGTAAAAAATGCCCACAAGAAAAAAATTGGAGTTTTGGGCGGTTCGAACGAACCCGATAAGGGTTCGCTCGAAGCCCCCTTCGAGCGAACCCTATTAAATGTTGGTTCCCACATATTTCACATTTCCTAAGATAAAAAACAAAGAGAAAATTTGTAGAAAGAGGGGTTCACTCAAACCAGGTTTCATTTGAACCCCCCTTTTCCCCCCTTCTCCCCCTCTAGCACCAAAAATCTACATAATTGTTCCCTTCGAAGCTCGAGTTGAGGATGAAAATGGAGGATATTTCATAAATCAAACGAGATGATGGTAGCCCTCAAAACGAGCTATCCATTGAATATAATTTTAATATTTTTTAGTTTTATTATGTATTTATTTTTTTAGTTTGATTAAACATAGCTTTTTCACCGAAAATCAAGCTCTATGTTCTGCACATGTGGAAAAATAGAAGATTGTCAAAATAAAATTCTGAAAACTATGTGCAAGCTAGGTATTGATGTCCTTGATCTAGTAAAAAAAAAATGAATTTCGATACATACAAATTTTTTTATGTTGTATACAGTCTGCCTATGTCTGAATTGTAATTGGTTTGACTTCAAAACTTGATTAAGGAAAAAACATTCAATAAAACACTATGTAACCAAATGAAAGGGTTAGATATCATAGTTAAAAATTTAAATTTTAAAAAAATAGAATTTTATTCTTCATAGAAAAAAATTTATGTTGTATACAGTGAGTATCACTCCTTAAAAATGGTGTTTACTGATAAAAACTAATTTTTGAAGCAGATGGAAAAAGAAGTGCAATTCCAAAAAAATTGAAAAAAAAATATTTAGAATCTATGTAGAAAAAATGTCACAAATCACAAGTTTGCATCATTTTCAAATTCCTCATGGTTTAGCTGTTATAGGTGCCCGAAAGTAAAAAATTAGTTAGAAAAAATCAATTTAGTGTCCAATTTGGCCAAAAATTGTGAACCAGTATTGTGGAATCATCCTATTGCGCCACAATTTTTTTTCCCTTCCGCCACAAATCTCTACTCACACCAATCTCCTTTTCCCTGTGGCATGTCTTTTTAGCTTCCACTACATTTTAATTCAATTTTAAGCTGAAAAATTCCCTTAGTCTTTCACTTGTATTGAATTATTTTTTAATTTCTCTCCATAAAGACATAATCTTGGTTGTGAATGGTTTTCTAATTTTTTTTCAATTTCATTTTAAATCCTTTTAAAATATGTTCACCATTCCTTGGCCATGTTCCTTCATAAATCTTCCCATTCACATTTCATTTAGCTTCTATTCTTTTTTTCTTAATTTGTCTCTTATGTGTGGGGAGTGCGAAATTGGGCACCATGAGGCAAAAAATTCCAACTTCTCTGAATTGCATGAAATTTGGCGAGTAGGCTCGAAATGATGTCCTTAGGTTCCATGCAAAACGATTTCACTCCAGCGCTCCAAAATTTTTAGATTTTTAAACTTTTTGTAAACTGTCGATATTTTTTAACAAACTTCCAATTTTAAAATATCCCAAACTAGGAAAAATATGACTTTAATTCTTTTTGCACATATCACATGGTACCTCCAAGAATTCTTTAAGTGCAAAATGATTTTACTCAATCCCTTATGAGTTTTCAGAAATATTTTTTGAAAACTACCTATGGAGCCTTAAAATGATGTTTTGACAAAAACTTCAAATTGATAATTTGACTGCACAACTAAGTTCCTTATGCCGAGAGATGCCAAATATGACTAAAACAAACCAAAATTGAAAGAAACAAACTGAAATTCTTTTTGGTTGATGCTGATCACCACTCTACCTGAATGCTCCTATGTCAATTAGGTAAAGTGTGACTTCCTTCCTCTTCTACGGAGGAGAGCATCCATAGTCTATTGAGATCTCAATCTTATTATAATTTCCTTTACTTCTAAATAAAATTATTTGTCTTTTGTTTTTCTGTCCCTCCTCTTTGTAGTTGAGACAAAAAGATATTAATGGTTAAAGAAGGGAGTGAACACCCTTCACCAACACAATGGTATTCTTTTGAAGAAAATTTAACTTCAAGCACAATTTCACCATCTTGCAAATCTTCATCCTCAACTAAAAACTTAGAATATAATTCATTGAGAAGCTTTTCCATAAAACTGTGATTTCCCACATGCATTTCCTTTCTTGCTTTTTAATCATAGACTTCTACCAAGCCACTTTCTTTTTTACCGCAATTTACTTTTAGCTTAAGACCTTTACATTGTGATATATTAAGAACATCTATTGTGATATATTAAGGACATCTGGAGAGGACAAGAGCTCATCCTCAATTATATAATCTAGAAAATTTGAATCATCGGCTTCCTCGTTGCTTATGAAGAAATTCTCACAAATAAAATCAAAATGCTAAGAGGTCACTTTTGCACCAACAATAATGTCAACCTTCAAAAGAGAAATCTGAGCATTCTTAGTTTGATACATCATGAATTGGCCATGGTTTCTTTAAAGAGTAATGAGTTTGGTTTTCCAATTGTTAATCTCTTTTTGGAGCTAGGGGAGGAAACCATGGAGAAGCTACACATACCTAAGACATCCCTTCTACTAAGAAAAATAATAATGATGTGACAACCACAATAATTCTTGAATTGAATTCAAGAGTTGTGTGCCGATCAAATCTAAATAGAGTCTGAAAGGGCCTTGAATAAGTCAATCTGCACTGTAATTCTACCTACTTTCTAAGATTGAATCAATTTTAATGAAATACTTAACCTGTTCCACAAAAAAGACTTTAAAAGACCTGCATTGCACAACACTAAAGGGAGATTATTATCTGATCCTTATAGTGCCACTGAGAAAAACCACATACTCTACGCTAAAAAAGGGATGCCACAGAGAAGAACCGCATCCTCAGGTTTAAAAAGGGATGCCTCGATTATAAGGTTTAAAACATTATGTTCATGTTGCAATCCCATTCCTCAATAGCTGCCATGGCCAGCGGCATACTAGGCGCCCAAAAACCTTAATGGAATTCATGCTTCCTCTTCACACCCTTGTCAACACCTCACATGCCCTCACTTTCGCCATATTTTCATTTTACAAATACTAAAGGAGATCTTATTAATTGACTTTGTAGTATTATTATAAAATACTTCTATAAATAGATTGCTTCATTTCTCAATCAAATTTTTCTATAAGTATCAAATCTATAAGTTAGATATATTAATCGACACAATATTTTCATAAAACTCATTTTAGTGTGAAAGATCATATTGCATAGTATTTCAAATATTTTAATTTTTCTAATTTGTGTCATAAAATAATGCATTTTCTTCTTACTTTTAATAATATATTGTCTTAAATATTTTTCCTAATTTTATCTATATCATCCATCCTCCTCTCATTAGGATCTTTAGAGATTTTATTATAGAGATCATCATGAACTTGTTAATACAATTAATGTTGATAGTCCTTTAAATAATAACCAAAATAAATAATATAATAATAAATTTTCTTAAATTTGATATATGTGTGTGTTATATTTATCAATCTATTATCTACCTTATATATTCAACAGATATAAATATTAAAATATATAACTATTTAAAAAAATTTAATGTAAATAAGGTAGTTGATAGATTGATAAGTATTCTCTTTTTCTTAAAATGTCCAAACATAGAGTAGAGCTCTACAACATATTTAAGCTAGTTCCTTGACCATTACAAAAAATTTATATCTATCTTGGTAAACTTGCATGCCATTATAATTTTAGTAAACTACAAAGTAAGACATTTCTTTCTAAAATATAGTTAAAAGTAAGTTATTTTAATGAAATTTTATGAAAATAGAATGACTAGCGACATCTAATGATATCTAATGATAAATAGTAGTAAGTGAGAGAAAACCTGATCAACATTAGTTCCTTCATCATAGTAGAGTGTGCCCTCGATTATGTAAAGCATAGCACCGGCCATGGGAGGAATTAGAATGGAATTAAATGTAGTGTTAGGCAAGAAAGGTATGGAAGTCCAACCATTTTTGTTGTTTGCTACAACAAACCCTTCCACGTAATCAAAAGATTCTTCTTGTGTGAGAGAAATGAGAAGCTCTTCATCATGCATAAAATTTTCAAAGTTCCAATAAACGAATCTCCATTGGCTTGCCTGCAACCAAAACATTTTTTTTAATAGACCATATAGAGCAAGTCAAATGTAACAAATTAATGATATGTTAATATAAGTTTCCTATCAAAAAGATAAATTTTAACAAATTTTAAATATTTTTTTTAGATATTTAGCAACTAAAAGTACTTTAAAAATAATTTTATTTTAGAAATTAGAATTCCCAAAATATAATTAACCTATTTTTTCCTTTTAAACCTCTTTCACACATAAAAAATTTAAGTCACCAACATCAAAACATTAAATTAATATCAATTGTTATAGATTTATATGGATATATGAATTGCTTGATATGAATTACTAGATTCTATGAAAAAAAATATTTTTTTATTAAAAATAATGGATTATTGGATTATATGAAGAAGTTATTTATAAGGACACCAATAGCATCAATATGGAGGATGCCAACAACATCAACATAAAGGTTCAAACCCAACAAGGTCCATGATCATAATGACCTAGCAAGGTTTGAACCTTGGTGGGTACAACAACAATGTCACGACTTAACCAATAATTTATATTTAGTTTATAATTTTTTAATAATTTTTTAAGGGAAGACAAGATTTCTAATAACCTAAATTTGATGGTCATATAATTTTATTTAGTCACTTTTATTGTAAAATACAATTAAAATTTTAAGAAGAATGAATTACATGAAAGATAAACTATAGATCTTTATATGATTATTTAATATATTTAATTAATGTAAAATAAAATAAAATAAAATATGTTCTAATATTTGGAGGACAATTTTAATTAAACAATCATGACAAAAGAAATTGCTTAACATACAAAATCAACAATTAAATATAAGCATGTTTACACTCAAAATTTATAAAATTAGTTAAAATGATACTATTTATTAATAATAAATTATATATAAATAGATATGTATGTAATTTGTACACTTATCAACCTATTATTACTTTTTGGACTACAAATACATGGGATATTTAAAATTGGATGATAGAAGGGTAGAAATATTGACATTTCAAATTTAGTAAGACATATGAACTAACTCATTTTTTAGTTTGATTTTATGTCATTGAAAATGTTTTATGCTTCTTAAAAAGTTTAAAGAAATGAATAAAAGAATTACAACAATAGGAATTTTCTTTGAAAAAAATATTTTCTTGTATACTAAAATATGTGAACTTATTAACTTCTTCATTTAAAAAAATAATCATATCTTGATGTATTGATCTATTAAGCTTTGTCTCTGTAATAAATACATAAGCTACTAGTGGAGGGTGGGATCAGCCCTCCTAGACACCCTCTACCTCTTCTCATGGGCGAGGAGGTGCTCTTGGTTGGCTTGACTCATGTAAGTTTTCTCGCTTAGAGTTGGACACCCTCTATATCTTCTCATGGGCGAGAGGTGCTATTGATTGGCTTGACTCGTGCAAGTTTCTTCACCTAATTGGTCATCTCTCCAATCCACCCACAATAGCCTCTAGACAACTCTCTAAAGAAGAAGAAGGCACTTCCAAGTCAGCTAGGAGTCAATTGACAATATCACCCCTAAAAATATTTGAGGCAATCTAGATGATAAATATACTCCTTCAGATGAATTCATTTTCACTACTTTAATTTTGTTGAGCTTCTCCTTTCTAAGATTATTTCCTCTTTATTTTGGAAATGATCTAATTAGACTCTATAGATGTATTTCTCTACCACCC
Source organism: Sequoia sempervirens (assembly GCA_007258455.2). NCBI lineage: Eukaryota > Viridiplantae > Streptophyta > Pinopsida > Cupressales > Cupressaceae > Sequoia > Sequoia sempervirens. The sequence goes on along the minus strand of VDFB02264345.1, from coordinate 95,423 downwards.
TCATTTTTAATATTACACTATCCTTCTAATCAATAAAATCAAATAAGAAAATATTATTTTAGAAAAAATAAATCGTTGCCTGTTACACAACTTAAAACTGCATGACAACTTTGACACGTCAAAGAAAAGTTCTCTAAAACCTGTTCGGGTGGAAAACAATTCTTCAGTCTAGATCGCGATGAGACTTCAAAATTTCTCCTGCCCGAAATGGATTTTTGACAATGGAAACTGGTCATACTTAAATCTCTCTAAGAAAACGTTCTTAACTTAGGTCACAGATTAGGTTTGAACAAAATAAAACCATGACTATACTTTTCTTTCCTGTAACTCTCCTGAGAAACCTTTTTTCTTGTGACAATAACCTTGAAACTAAAACAATTTTTGAAAAACTTAAATCTTCATACCCTCTCATAAGTCTTTTGAAGGATGATTTCTGCCCCAGTGATGACTCCAAATTGGCCTAATCCTCCAAGGGTACCAAAAAATAGATCAGGCTGATTCTCCAAACTGCACTTAGTGACATCTCCATTGCCTGCAATATCAGTGTAAGCCCCTCAATATTTCAATAAGGTTTCTTTCCGTTAAATCCTTATCTTAATGCTGCATAAACTATAATAATAATCATAAATCTTATGGAAGATAAACTGATATTGAATTGAGAGGATAAGCATGGTATTAAATGGTGACCTGTGACAACTTCCAACTGTAATACATTGCTAATTTGAGGTCCATAACGAAATGTCTGGCCACTTATTCCACCATTAGAGAGAGTCCCACCAATAGAAAGATCAATATAATCAGTCCATGATCTAGGAGAAAGTCCTGAAGCCTGTGCAGCTCTAAGAACATCTACCCAAAACTCACCCCCCTTAACATCTGCATAAGACTGACCACCATCTTTGTGGACAATTTGAATTCCTCTTAGGGAAGTCATATTCAACACAATTCCATTCAAGGCCAGAGATTGGCCATACAAAGAATGGCCATTCCCTCTAGCAGCTATAGTTAGATTGGGAGATGCATTTGCTATTTTAATCAACTTACTGATGTCCTCCACAGTGGCAGGTGAGAGGACACCAGCAGGTTTACTCTTGACCACCCCTCCAAAATCAGTAGAGGCTTCTGTTATTGCAGGCCCAGATGTAAACACTATCGGGCCCTCCAACTTGGCCTCTGCAATCATTTTGCAGGCATTCTTATCATCTATAAGAGAGGACATACAATCTCCATATATGTCTCCTCTTGTCCTCACAATAAAGATGACTGTAATAAGCCACCACAAGGCCATTGCACCACTAATACACCCCATTTCAGTCTCAAAAGAAACTTGATCAGTATCTTTGATCAGTATGATTTCAGAATGACTCCCTTAAGTGGTATTTATAATGAAGACCATCATAGTCCCACCCAAGTTCTTAGCTCACAAAATCCTTGACCCAAGTTTTTAGGTCACAGAATCCTTGACCCTAGTTAGCTCAGAGCAAAGGTTAATTTTACCTACACCAGTAAATCATTATTTTAGGTTACTGCTAAATATTAAACTTAGGGATTGCATGACTAACTCAAGCAACTCATGCATGAAATAGAAAGTTGGCAGGAATCAGGTATTACAGCTAAAATTTGCTCAACGACCCAAATCATAGTAGAGCAAGTGTTGATAATGCCGTTTGGAGCATTCCTTTTCAGGGAAACTGGACCACAAAAGCTCTTTAATACTCGATTTCACATCTGTATGTATAGTAAATTTTTAAAGATCAATTTAAATAAGAGTTAGAGAATTAATATTTAAGATATCAGAATTGGAATTTGAAGCTATTATTATTTGGAGAGCTTAATTACAAATAGCATGAGAGTTAACAAAAATAAACAAATATATAGTCAGCATATTAAAATAATAATCATAAGATTTTAAAAATGTATTTAGGCAAATACAACAATAATTATATATATGTGTGTGTGTTTGATATATCTCTAATATAAAAGTTTAGTATTTTAAAAATAAAGGTGAAATTTTATTATTATTTTATCATGATATATGAATGGATTTTCACCTACTAAAAAAATAACTTTTACAAGTTCAAACTTGTCTATAATCTTTTAGAAAAAAGGTGAAAAATATTGATTAGTTTTTAAAATATATATTCTTTATAATTTTAAAAATTTCATAGTTTAATAATTTTGAATTTCTTAATAATATTTCATACTTTCAAAAATGCTATGATATTCTATGTGCTATTAAATATACCATATATGAAGATATTGAATTTACTTCAACATATGAATAATATATGTCCAATACTTATATGATATATGAAGATATTGAATTAGATTTATGATACTTATCTAAATTAACATGGATATGATAATTACATCTATTTAAAAGACACCGAGAAATATCACAATGTGGAGGTGTCTCACATCTTTTAAATCGATGTAATTAAGATATCTTAATTACATCTATTTAAAAGACACCAAGAAATATCACATAATGTGGAGGTGTCTCACATCTTTTAAATAGATGTAATTAAGTTATCTTAATTACATCTATTTAAAAGACACCAAGAAATATCACATGTGGAGGTGTCTCACATCTTTTAGCCCACCAATCGACAAGCTAGTCCCATTGGGTAACCCCAATCGAGTCGAACCCAAAACCAATAGGAGTGAACCCACGGCCCAAGCCAACTTTGCTACCCGTGTGGGCCCAACAATCCGTTTAATATACAAAACTTGCCAACCTCCTCCCTATTGCCATTTTATTTACCTCCAAACATGGAAGTTGGGACCAAACCGGTATACACCGCTGAGGTCTAGGCGGGGATTTGAACCTTGGTTGCACCACAAACAGGGCAACCATCTCACTGTTACACCAACAGGTGATCCCCTTTATTACATATAAATTTATTTAAATTATAAATTATAAATTAAATTAGTATAATAACTATAATCTTGAAAATGATAAAAAAATAATAATAAAATAATATTATTATAATTTAATAAGATAGTATACTCTTTAAATTTATTAAAGATGACATTTTTAAAAATATAATAATTTAAAATTAAATTTGTTTTGTGCAAAATTAATATTAATTTAATACGTTTCAATAATTGTATTTATGTAAAAATTTAAACCTCATAAAAATGATAATTTAATTATTTCACCTTATAATATTTATATAAGAATAATTTTAATACATTTTAATTTATTATATTAAAATATAAAAAATTATTAAATTTGAATTCTCTAATTAGTATTATATTGTTTAACTTTGCTTTGCCTTATATTTTAACTAGTATAGATATCTTAATATTTACTTACAGTTATTTTATTTTACTTTGTAACTATTTTAAAAATGTTATATTTATTATTAAATATTAATATATTAAAGATATTAAACTTTAAATTTAACAATAATTTTGTTAACATAAAATAAATATTTTTTTCCAAGATAAATTTTAGATGTAAACTAGTCAAGAAATCAATTGTTGTTTATTAAATAGAAAATGATAAATGTTTGAATATCTTTGAACATAGATTATCTTAAAATATACTAGGGTGGAGGAGCTAGCTCGAACATCCTTGCAAACAAGAAGTTGGTAGATCTAGAATCCTCCTGTCTTTAAAAAATAAAAATAAAAATATATACTAATATATTAAATAGTCATTTGGAAGGTGTCAAATTCATTGCAATGGTGAGAGTTCTATTTGTCAATTTTTGTAGATTACACTTAATCCCAAAATCTACATAGAAAATCTTAGTGAATCAGATGAGTTATTAAAAAATAGTTTACAATATTTATTAAATGGTTTCTCGTAAACTATTAAAACACTAAGAGTAAACCGTTCTTCACACCATCAAATTCAGCTAACCCGGGAAAACAGACGGTAGATGTGCGATTATCTGCACAAATTTAGAACAAGTAAATAGTTTTTAAGTGAATTTAAATAAGTTAAGAGTTTAGAGCGATTCTGATATTGCCACGTTGACTTTTTGGCCCAGTTGCATTGACTGTTGTGAGCGGAATCTCATGCGATCTATGCGGAGAATATCTAGGGATTTTAAATGAACGTAAGTTGAGTCGCGAAACAAAAATAATAATAAATCTAGGGAATACAACATAGTCCTTAGTCATATATATTGTGTAAGAAAACAATGTTTGAACACGTATAAACCAATGCACAGTAACAAATCAATACATTTTCAAATAAGAAATCGGGAAAGATTGTGTTTTTCAGGAAATCAAAGATTTGATTTGTATGAATGAAATAGAATTAGATCTTGTGACGTAAGTTGGAGAAGGAAAGGGTTTTAATCCAATGAACGCATACTGATTGGGAAATAAATCAGAAGAGATTTGGGTTGTGGACATAATCTTGGATTTGGCCTGCTCTTCACTCATTTCCCATCACTCGGACATTTCACCGACCCTAGATTTTGTATTTATTTTGACTTCTTTCTATTTCGAATCTCATGCATATAAAATATTCTTCCAAGCATTCTATACATCACAAAGTCATGTATAATTAGGATGATGAATAAGACATGGAGATTAGTTCAACCATAAATTACAAAATCTAGTGTATAATGAAATTCCATAAAGATATTTTTTACACAACTTGTGTAGATTGAATTTTCTTGTGCTATAAGTATTTCAATTTCAAGAACCATACAATAGTCATTTTAGGAAGAAGTGGCTCCTTAATTGGTGTGACATTCCAAAGAGTTCCTTAGATGATGAGATGAGATATGGTACTAGTAATATTGTGATAAATATGGGTGGGTGTAATGGGTTCGGATGAATGTTGGAAGAGGTTTAAACATGTCATGGAAGGGGTTTAAACATGTCACAATTTTTTCCATTAGGTAGCTTGACAAATTATTTGACAGAATGAGATTATGAAATATGCATATCATACTGTCAAACTCATTGGTTAAAGGTTGTTATTAATGAACAAACTAAGTTGTAATCTATAATGTAGGTATTGAACCAACTATGAGCATAATTTTTCAATGTTTTGATAAAGAAACATTAAAGTGTAATTTTCATTAGAAATTTGACTAAGTGATCTCTAGGATTATGTAAAATCCGGCCCTCGGGCACTACAATTTTTCCTCTTTAAATTCAATTAGCATCAACTGCCAACTTAAATGACCAAGCATCTCTCATTTATGATTGATGTCTTAATATCAAAAGTTCTTAATTCATCATTGTGATAACTAATCAACATCACAACTTATATGCTTACACTCATAAGTGTCAACTCATAAGTGTCAAGCTCTTATTATTAGGGTTCATGGTGACCCTGCTTATGTATCCCCCTTGTGGGAATCAGAGAATTTGTAGTTCACACCAACAATGTTAAAGGGAGTTCATTCTCTCCTCTTGTACGAGACCTCTAATCTCACTTTTAACCCATGACTATTAATTAAGTACATATAAGCTAGCAACTTAGTCAATTATAATACAATGATAATACTCATGCCACCAAGTGTTGGGTTCATACCAAACATTAGTGTACAAGCATTCACTATATTCACAAGGGGAAAATCATACCATAATCCAAAAGATCATACAAAATGGCTACATCATGAGCATACCTCCATATATACAAGTTGACTAGCTCATACACATTCAAGTACGACAGTGATTGGATCATAAATTGATCACAAGTACAATGTTGATTAGCTCATATGTACATCACAAATACAACATGATTATCTCATAATATCACATTTGCATTAGTGACTAGCTCCAGCATATATCACGAATACACAGTGGCAAACTCCAACATACATCACATACACAATGACTAGCTCTAACATACATTGAACATATATACAATGACGAGCTCTAACATACATCACAAATACATTGAATAGCTCCAACATACATCACATATATAGTGACAATCTCCAACATACATCAAATACACAGTGACTGGCTAACACTCACATGTCCATAATGCATCCCGGATAGAAAAGTTCAGTGCATTGCACACTACATCGTGGGTCTCATCCTTCTATACTTTTACACCATTAGACAACATGGAAGAGGATTCATTGCATCCCACACTACATCGCGGGTACATCCTTAACCCTACAAGGCCAAGTATACAATTTGACAATTGGGAGGGGATTCGATTCATCCCATACTACACCATGGGTCCATCCGCCATCCCAAGGATTTCCATAAGTAGTGAACCTACCATAAGCCAGTGGATTCTAACTTCAATCGCCTATAGGCCACTAATGAAAAGTCTGTCCACCTAGGAAGAAGTAGCTTCTAACATATACCACCTTGTGAACTTAGTGATATTTTTAGTTATCTTCTTCACAATCCCAGGTAACACTTGGTATCTATCACTTTCATGCTTATCAATGAAAGACGATGAACCCCCTCGATATAACGGTTAGACCCAGATTATCGTTAACGACATGGATGGGTCCCTACTCATGCAACTACTATGACCATATCATATAGCCAAGGTAGCCCATAGAAACCTTCACCTTCGTGAGCCAGGTGAATGCAGGCTAGTCCCTAGCAATAGCCCAAACATCGCTCATTGGTACAGTCCAATGATTTTTTGTCACTGCTCAAATATCCCAAAGGTTCACACTTGGATGGGTCATATATAACACAAATCATAATCAAAATCAACAAATACATGGTCCTATATGTAGAGGCCTCAAGATATGGAGTCGGTTTTCACAACACATACAAGTTACATGGAATCAACACGAGATGGACTTTACCCAACATATACATATATTCAAATACCAATTATAAAGTTGTTAAATCCCTTATGTCATTCATTTTCTATTCAAAAGCATGTCATGTATTAAATACAGGTTATTAGAATTTCTTAACTCATTCATTCCCATTTGATACCCGTTTCAGCCTCAAATCAAAGCCTATTGCAGAGAGAAATTCAAATCAATTAGGAACAACCCCCAACCCTTGGATTTATCCCCTTAAAACCTCCCCCTTTGGACTTGAGGTCATAGGGGAATCCTTCACCGAAGGACAACCTACATAACCGCTTCCAAATGGATAAAAGTCACATGTAGTTCTCCAAGTACAAGGTCTCTCGAAGGACACATACGCATTGGTTTCCCCATTACCAAAGTTTTGTTACTGTTTATCTTCCATTATTAATGCTCATCAGTAGTTAGAAGAACATAATTAAGTATATGATTTAACAACCCATACTATAATTCTTCCCTATAAGGATATCAAAGTCTTGAATTAAACTCGACCCATTATTATTCCTAATCCAACTTAAACATCCCAAGGCTTTGTTATATTGACATAGGGGCTAGGCTTATTACTCAACATAAAATTGCCTTGGTTCACACAAACCAGTGGGAAGCCATTTCCATTTGAAACTCATTTAATAGGTTTAATAAAGGTTCTTATGCTCAAGGGGTCAATAGATATCTTTGAAGCACATACTATAGTATTTATGAGCTTGTTTTAAGTTATAATCAATACCCGAATCTAATTGGCAACACTATATCCATTAGATCAACATAGGTAAATATAATCCTAATATTAATATTACTATAGTAATGAAAAAAGTAGTCTTTTCCCTTACGTGGCTTGGATAATTAACATTGAAATTGAACTAATGGTGTCTTGGAGTAGTGTTGTAATGTGTTATACACATTCACATCATTCTAGAACCTTTATTTGGTTAAAACATTCCTTAATTGATCCTTTGCAAAGGTTTTGCGAAGTGTTGTAACACACTTTCACACTTTTCTAGGATTTATTTACTTTCAATTAAGCCTTATGGGCCCCTTTCTGAATAAAATTTACCTAATGTGTACCTTATTTAGGTGTTGTAAAGTGATGTAACACACTTTCACATTTATTTAGGGTGGTCTTAATTAATTGCAGTTGATTGGAGTTAATTAGCTCTTTTAATTCAAATTTAAGCCTTATTTATGACACCTCCCGAAGATCTATCCCAACACCTAGTAATTAAATAATATAACATTTAAATTGGGAAAATTTAGGTCTTGGAAAATGGTGTCAGGACCCATTCACCCAAGGTGGCGAATGGGTCCTCCCTTAATAGGACCCCCTTTTTTCAATTGATCTAGAATGGGATTTTAGTGCTCTTTCCATCTCCCGAGGTTAGGTCCTAGTAAACTGAGCCAAGAAAATGGGTCCTCCCTTAATGAGGACGCCCTTTTTTTCTAGAATCGGTTTGTTTCCAGATCTGGTGTTGACCTTAATTATTTGAATTTTGGGGTTAATCTCCTAATTTAGTATAAATAAGGGGTTAATTCACCTAGTTTTGTCCTAAGCAATCCTAGACTTTCAAGCACTCAAGCACTATAGCAAATTAGAGTTCACAAGAGAATTCACAAGGCATTTCAAGGTAGATTTCAAGAGTTTATTGCAGCAATTCAAGATCATATCATCATGTCAAGGGTTTGATGCATGCATTCATGTTGTTGAGCTAAGATTGTGAGTGTAGAATTGAAGATCTATTACAAGCATTTTTCACATCATTTTCGAGGATCCAAGATCTAAATTCTTCATGGCCACTTCATGTTTGTAGATTTGTTTCACAAGACAACATCCAAGGTATCTACATTGCATCATTTCATGCTTCATTCCTTTATTTCATCATTTGGTTTAATTACCTACAAGGGGTTTGATTGAGGAAAACCCCCATTCACTAACAATCAACAAGTTTTCCCTCCTTCAAATGTGTGATTGCAGGTTTATAGGTTAAAGACCAACTAGAGCAAGTTTGAAGCAAAATTGTCAAAGTTGTCAAGTTGCAAAAGTTGTCATTCAAAATGAAAAATCAAAGATTTGAAACTACAAAATTATCTATAGCCTTCCAAAACTTGATAACCGAGATTTTGAGAGTACAGACATCAGGGAATAGGACCCTGATCTCAGTTTCAGAAACCCTAGGCTAATGCAAGAAGTTGGGTACACAAAAAGCTCAAAAAGTGCAAGTGTTTTTGTTGTTTTTCAGAATTTGTCACACTTGGACTGAAACTTTGAGGCACTTACACAATGAATCTTAAAAAAAGTCGGTAATATGAAATTTAGTATTTTGAATCTAGTTTCCAAATATGTAAATTATTCAAATACCCAGATTATAGAAATTAAATTTTGATAGGGATCTATAAAAACCACTTTTTAAAAGTTCATGTTTTTTTACCATACCAAGCATGTGTACTGACACCGCTTTTTGACCCAAATAAAAGTATTTTTCTAATTACTTTTGGGAAAAGAGATCTAACAAAATGAAGATTGATGTGGAATTTTTTTGTAAGTTTTTGTTGAATTATTTTTTTTATTAAATTTTTATTGGCCTTAATTGTTGTTTTTAAAAATCAACATGTACGGACAACATAATTGGACCTAAACTAAACATTTTTTGAATTTTTTTTTTTCATTGTGTAGAGAATTGTCTGAAGTTTGATGCCATATAATTTTTTTTATAAGAAACTTAACCAAAAAAATAGCAAACATAATCCAATCTTAATAAAAATTATATATTTGGAAAGTAGACATCGTGTTCTCTAATGGGTTTTAATTTTATAGATTCATTCAGAAAAAAAGTCCAGCCATATTGCCAAAGTTGGATATTCTTCTTCAATCTTCCTTATTTTTTTAGTTGTAGGTCAAAGGCTAAGGCTCGGATTTCCAAGCCTTTCCCAAGCCTAAAACCAAGGTTGCATGTGGGTTGGGAATTCAATTTTTAAATAACGCGTGTGTTATTTAAATGAAACACGTACATGTTTCATAATGCATACGTGTTATCTAATTACCCGTTGGGTAAAGGTAACACATATGTGTTATATAACGCGTACACGTTCCTAGAACAGAACGTGTATGTGTTTCATAACGCGTACACATTTCTGATATAGTCATTTTTTCCTAATTTGGTAAATAATGATAAAACACATTTTTTCTCCAACATTCCTTTTCTACAGTACAGACCGAAAGTGCCATTTTCTACATTTTTTATTGTAAATTTGTCTAGTGTAGGGCATATTCTATTCAAATTGTTGGAAGAGACAAAGTGTAGGTTGAACTTTCTGAAGTGGAATAAAGTAAAAGAACTTTTTACAAGAAGATTTGGAAAAATAGAATTTTTGGATGCATTCATGATGTTTTTGTGCTTTAGAGTTTAAAGAAAAAAGGATCTTCATACTACATAGTTTTATTTGAATATTTGAAGGAGATAGCAATTTGAAAATAGGTTGTATTTCAATCATTTTTTTGTCATCAAAAAGGGTTTGGTAACCATGTGTGATAAGCAAAGACAAAGAAAAAGATGTAGAAAGTTAATGACACCTGAAGCAATTCAGGCAACTAGAGATATGGAGGAAAAAAGACAAAGGGATAGAAGAGAAAGGATTCATCAAATGAAAAATTTGCAAGCATCTAGTTCCAAGAATGTTGAAGAGGAAGCCATGAATGATGAAATGAATGTACATGATGCAAATGTGGAGATGGTGAATATGGAAGAAAATGCAATTATGGATACAAACCCAACTATGCCTTCAACTTCAACTTTGAATGATGTGGAAATAGTACTTTTGCAAAAAACTTCAGGTATGTCTTCAAATCCACCTCCCAATGATATGGAAAATGCACCTATTCATACAATCCATCCAGGTATGTGTTCAAACCCAAGTTTTGATAATATTGATATTTCTTGTTTAGATGAAGTTGGATACACCATTAATGATATCAATAATTCTAGGGCTGAAACAATGCAAAAGCAAAAAAATGATGAAATTATATCTTTTGTGAATGAAAATGAAACCCCTTGTATGGATTAACCTAAAAAATGTTTTTTTTACAATTGAAAGAGATGTGCTAGATAAAATTTGTGGTAAAGTTTCTTGGAGACAAATTAGAACTTATAGAAATAGAATATATAAAATGTTTTTTTATAGAAAGAAATTAGGATTCCAATGTCAACTCATGGTGCAATTGATGATAATGTCGAAAATGAGAATACTGATAAAAAAAATAGGTGTTTTTGTAAAACCAAAAAAGAAAGATGATTCAGTAGAACAAGTCATATCTAGTGTCACTAATGTTATTGATTTTATAGGTAAGAAAAGTCGATCAAAAGATAAGAATGCAGCTCATCGTGCAATAACAACTACTCTAGTTGATAAAGCAGCTTCAAATAAAAGAATGTTAAGTAAGATTAGTAAATGTATAAAATTAAATCCTAGAACTTTGATAAGAGCTGCTAAAAGAAGATAAAGTATTGAAAAGGATCCAATTAATCAATGTTGGAGTTTTAGTGGTAGACTCCCAAGATTAGACATGAAATTAACTAATGAAATTAAATCTTTAATTGAAAATTTTTGGCATGATAATTCAAGAGTATCACCTAACATTAGAGATGTCTTAAAATTAAGGGTGGGTTCAAAAATTCATGAACCTCATCCAAATCATCTCTTAGATATGACTCAAATTGAATTATATAAAAAAAATTAGATGCTTCAATCTTACCATTGAATATTAATATAAGTCAAAGATCATTCAAAAAGTGTAAACCTTGGTATGTTAGAATTAATAAGCAACGGATCTCTTGTTGTTGTAAGACCCATGTGCAATTTCATTATTATTATGATATTTTTTGATATATACGATGCACTTTGCATGCTAACCAAATTATGCAGGACATTTGTGGCATTCATATGCCACCTAAAAGAATCAAAGATTTTATTGCATGTTTGTTTTGTGAACCCTCTAATGGAAACTTATTTTATTTAAAAACATGTATTTCTGGAGAATGTGATAGATGTGGTAACTTTTCATTATTAGGAGAATGTATGCATGAAAGTAGTTTAGATGATTTTGGACAACAATTAGTGGATGTTAAAAAAATTAAAAATGTTGAGTATTCTTTGAAAGATGGAAAAACTAGAAAACGTTGTGAGCTAATTGTGGAAAAATGTAGTGTGCATGCATTTATTAATGAATTTTAAGATAAGATTGTACCTAAATATGTTCAACACTCTCAGTATTCTCATTGGCTTGATAATTAATTTTTTTTATGTAAAAACACATTCCTAATTGGAGCTATATTGTCAGTTGTTGATTTTGTTGAAAATTATACTCTTGCTCCACAAGAAGAAATTCAATCACAGTATTATAATTCAGTGCAAGTAGCTATATGTGTTCACATTGTTTATAGACATGCAGATGATAGTAGAAAAGATAATAGAAATTTTTTGAGAGAGTACCATTTTTATGTAAGTGATAATTGATTACATTCATCTAAGTTTGTTCAATATTGTATTGATATATTTTATAAAAATTTAAAAGAGAGGAATTCAAATGCTAGAATGTTTTATTGGTTATGTAGACTTCATAAAGAAAATAATATCCAGCATATATGGAGTTTTTTTAAGCTGGTCATGGTAAGGGAGAACACGATGGAGCTTGTGCATGTGAAAAGAGCTCTTGCTAGAGAGCAACTAAAATTTCAAGATGTTGCAAAATTTAGAGATGCACGTGCAATTGTAGATTGGTGCAATACCAAATTATCTACAAGAACAAGTGAGAGCTCAATAATTCAATGCTTCTTTTGGTTAATTGAAGAAAATGATATTTTTTTTTACAAGATTGTGAAACAATTAATGGATCTATAGAATGGCATTCGTTAAGAGTTCGAATGCAAACACATGGATAATATGGACAAGGGAGTTGGCATGCTTTTGTCAATTTTGTATTGCAGGTGATTGAGAGGCATGTGAAAATACAGAATGGGTCAAACAATGGCAATAAAGAGCCTTAACACCTACATTGACACATGTTCAACACGGAATGATAATTGAAGATAATCAAGTGTTCGCATCAGATGATTATGATCGTGTTTCGGATCTTGTACAAGAAGGTAAATTATTTATTGAGTTGAATTTTATATGTATCCATCTTTAATATATGTGAATTAAATATAAGTCACTCTTTATTGATTTTTTTATTTATTTTTGTAGGACATGTGTATGTTGTTGTTGCACCTGAGGGGAATGAAGAGAAAACCGAGTATTGGTTGGCTAGATGTGTTGATAGAAAACATAAGTTGGTACATTCTAGAGTGGATGACAACTTTGAGTATCCAACTGGTTCAGTGGTTTTTGTTGGCACCTAGCTTCGAAAATATTTGATGAGAAAGAATGGCTTGCCTACATTTGAAGATTATGAAAGACATAAGAAGATTATACATTATTCACATTTTATTTTGGAAACCTATATAAAACTAGTTAGATATCAAGGGAGGCCTGCTAATAAAGTATTATGGACACTTTCAATGGATGATCATGACACAATCACAGATGCATTACAAAAAAGAGAGGATGCAGATGGTACAATGGAGTAAATAAATATTGGTAAGTATATAGTTGTATATATATTTAATTGATATATATATTTGTCTTTAATATTCATTTCCTAATTAATGTTTTATATCATTTTTTTGTTTCAGGTCTCCCAAAATTAGATGCTTTACAAAAAAGAGAGAAGATACATATATTACAATGGAATTCGAATCTAGAGACAGGTAACTATATATATAGTTCTAGATACATTTAATTGATAATATAAATATAAAACTAAATTTAATTCATTGTCATTTTATGAAAAGTTTATAATTGATTTCATATCCCCTTAAGCCATTCTCTTAAAACCCCTTAAGCCATCCTCTTAGGTACCATTAATCCATCCTCTTGCATCTCCTTAAGTCTCTCTATTAATTACCCTTAACCCATTATATTAGGACCCCTTAATCCATATCCTCGCATATCTACCCTTAATCCATCCACTTGTATCCCCTTTAGTCACTCTCTCAACACCCCTTAAGCTATCCTCTTAGGACCCCTTAATCCATATCCTCGTATATCTACCCTTATCCATCCACTTACATCCCCTTAAGTCACTCTCTCAACACCCCTTAAGCTATCCTCTTAGGACCCCTTAATCCATATCCTCATATATCTACCCTTAATCCATCCACTTGCATCCCCTTAAGTCTCTCTAAGGTTCATGAGATGCTTAGAATAACAAATCTATATGGGTTAATGGTTTAGGGTTCATCTCCCAGTCTCTAGGTCATATGGTTTAGGGTTTATAGTTTCTAGGGTTCATGAGATGCTTAGAATAAAAAATCTATATCCATGGGTTAATGGTTTAGGGTTCATATCCTAGTCTCTAGGTCATATGGTTTAGGGTTTGCGATTTCTAGGTTTCATGAGATGCTTAGAATAACAAATCTATATGGGTTTTAAGGGTTTAGGGTTCATCTCCTAGGATTTAGGTCATATGGTTTAGGGTTTAGAGTTTAAAGTCATTCTCTCAACTCTCCTTAATCCACAATCTTGCATCCCTTAAGTCACTCTCATAATTCCCATTAAGCCATCCTCTTAGGACTTGTTAAGCCATATCGTAAGTTTCATGACATGCATCCCCTTAATCCACTATCTTACATCCCTTTAAGTCATTCTATCAACTCCCCTTAATCCACCCTCTTACATCCCTTCAAGTCATTCTATCAACTCCCCTTAATACACCCTCTTGTATCCCCTTAATCCACTCTCTTGCATCCCTTGAAGTCATTCTATAAACTCCCCTTAATCCATCCTCTTACATTACTTCAAGTCATTCAATCAACTCCCCTTAATCCACCCTCTTGCATCCCCTTAATCCACTCTCTTACATCCTTTAAGTTTTCTATCTCTCCCCTTAATCCACTCTCTCACATCCCCGTACAGTCATTTCTATCAAATCCCCTTATATCTTTCCACTCCTCTTACACCGAGATTCGAGCTCTATCATTTTCCCCTGAATCCACCCTTTTGCATCCCCTTAATCCACTCTATTACATCCCTTTAAGTCATTCTATTAACTCCCCTTAATCCACCCTCTTACATTCCTTCAAGTCATTCTATCAACTCCCATTAATCCACCCTTTTGGGGATGACACAAGGCGTCGAGACATTTATGTCTCTTCCATGTTGACCCAAAATCTTTGTCTTTATCTTTTCTTTGTCTTGTTTTTTCCTTTTGAGGATGACACAAGGCATCGAGACATTCATGTTTCTTCCATGTTGACTTGAAAGGTTTTTCTTTGTTTTCTCTTTCTTTGTGTCATTCTTCCAGCTCTATATGTATTTGGGGAATGATGACAATTCAATGCTCTTATAACAAAATTGTAGCAAAGACATACTAACCCCAAATCCATAGATCCCTTATGTATTTGTGGGGGCAACCATTCCTTCCTATTTCATGATGCAGCTTATTTTGGAAACATATGACTTGGAGTAGGGTTTTCCAAGGAAATCTTTCATTTCTTAGGATAAAAACATTTGCTACTTTAAAGAAATTGCTCACAGTAATGGCGTAGCAACTGCTTTAAAGTGGGGACATGCATCGATGACATCTTTTGGTAAAATTTCATAGTGTGATTTTTCTTTTTTCTTGTGATGTGTCCTCTTCTTGGTGGTTTCATTGGGTTTGATTTCATCCAAGAGTGTGCGATCTACTAACATGGCATGTTGTGAATGAGGCATCTCATGGGCGAAGATCTGACACTTTTGACTTGTCCTCTTTTGGAGACATTAGGAACAATATTCCCTAAAGAGGAAGACCTTTACATGAACAAAGAAAAATCCCCTTTAACAAAATTTTTACATGACAAAAGCATTACATTGTGGTGCCTTATTAAAGTTATTAGGAGGATAACTTTGGTACAGTTAGTATGCTAGGAAGTTGATACACTAGCATGACTTTCTCATTATATGGTGGGAAGTTGACACATTGGCGTGACTTTCTCACTAAATCACTTTGTCGAGAAAAATAATCTAGTGGAAAAACTGAGGTTCGACTACCCCAGAGTGAGCAGTATATAAATAGCCCAGCCTCACATCGTGTTGAAATAGTTGTGGTTTTTCCTTTGTTTTTATTTTTCTTGGACTTTAACAAGGTATGGTTATGTATCTTTGGTATTGCTGCATACTTAAGTGTCTTGGATGTCTACTTTAGTGTGATTTTGACATGGGGTCATTCTCTCACTAAAGTGGGGGAAAAATGTAGTAACGGAAAAAGTAGCCTTTTACCTTACTTGTCTTGGATAATTAACTTTGAAACTGAACTAATGGTGTCTTGGAGTAGTTTTGTAATGTGTTGTACATATTCACATCATTCTAGGATCTTTATTTGGTTAAAACATGCCTTAATTGATCCTTTGCAAAGGTGTTGTGAAGTGTTGTAACACACTTTCACACTTTTCTAGGATTTATTTACTTGATTAAGCCTCATGGGCCTGTTTCTAAATAAAATGTACCTAATGTGTACCTTATTTAGGCATTGTAAAGTTTGTTAACACACTTTCACATTTATTTAGGGTGTTTTTAATTAACTGTGGTTGATTGGATTTAATTAGCCCTTTTAATTCAAATTTAA
Organism: Sequoia sempervirens; assembly: GCA_007258455.2. NCBI lineage: Eukaryota > Viridiplantae > Streptophyta > Pinopsida > Cupressales > Cupressaceae > Sequoia > Sequoia sempervirens. The sequence goes on along the minus strand of VDFB02264345.1, from coordinate 78,962 downwards.
TCCTTATTTATGACACCTCTCGAAGATATATCCCGACACCCAGTAATTAAATAATATAACATTTAAATTGGGAAAATTCAAGTCCTAGAAAATGGTGCCAGGATCCATTCGCCCAAGGTGGTGAATGGGTCCTCCCTTAATAGGACCCCCATTTTTCAGCTGATCTGGAATGGGTTTTTAGTGCTCTTTCCATCCCCCAAGGTTAGGTCTTGGTAAACTAAGCCATGAACTATTCGCCCAAGGTGGAAAATGGGTCCTCCCTTAATAAGGACCCCATTTTTAAATTTCATCTTGGCAGGAATTTAATAATGTTTGTTTCCAAATCTTGTGACAACCTTAATTGTTTGAATTTCGGGGTTAATCTCCTAATTTAGTATAAATAAGGGGTTAATTCACCTAGTTTCATCCTAAGCAATCCTAGACTTTCAAGCACTCAGGAACTATAGCAAATTAGAGTTCACAAGAGCATTCACAAGGCATTTCAAGGTAGATTTCATGAGTTTATTGCAGCAATTCAATATCATATCATCATGTCAAGGGTTTGATGCATGCATTCATGTTGTTGAGCTAAGATTGTGAGTGTAGAATTGAAGATATTTTGTACAAGCATTGTTCACATCATTTTCAAGGATCCAAGATCGACATTCTTCATGGCCACTTCATGTTAGTTTGCAGATTTGTTTCACAAGACAACATCCAAGGTATCTACATTGCATCATTTAATGCTTCATTCCTTTATGTCTTCATT